>CAIGRQ010069841.1:0-27445 GCA_903798375.1 Fraxinus sp. D2006-0159 | reverse complement strand
GGGTGGTGGAGGTGGGGTGAGTTAATTATATTATTTAATAATTAATTAATAAAAAATATTTTTAATTAATAAATAAATACCTGAATGTTGCATTTTGAAACTTGACACCTGAAAAATGAATTGTGTCAAAGTTAGCACCTGAATTTTGAATTCTTCCCAAAACATAACAAAATTTAAAATAAGAAACCGACGAGTATATTTGGGCCCATTTGTTTTTAGTTAATTTACTAGGCCCATTCTAGTTAAGTGTTATTTGATAAAGCATTGGATAAAATTTTTAGCAGATTTTGATAAATTTATCGATGAAATATATGATTGAAAAATTGATAAAATTTGTGGTTTTCATGAGATGGGTAGACCAAATTGATTCTGGAATTTGTACTCAATTTTTTAGCAACTTTTTAATTTTTCCCAACAACCAATTGCAATAGTTTGGTAATAGGAAGTGAAATTGACGGAAGTAACACTAAAAATTCGGTACTTGTTTATAAATTTAAATTTGACTTCTTCAGTAGAAAAAAATTAATTCTTGTACTGTAAGAGCTTGATTAGGTCAAAACACGCCAAATATTAACACGGTCCAAAACCAAAATGTCTGATTTTAATTAGGTCTCATCTCTCTTAAATCTTTCCTTTCTTCAAAGAAACAACATAATTTCTGACAAAACCACATGCATTAAATAATTAATGTTGTCTGAATCAGTCAAGCTACGACCGGTCTTCAGATTAATTGAATTCTTTATATTCAAAAACTTTTAAATGAAGTTTAGATTTCTTAAAACGGACGAATCCGGCATGTAATATTTTATATACTTGAGCACTTTGATCCATAAACATCAAGCTGCATTCGATTCAAGAAAATTCTATAAAATTCGAGCAACATTTTAAACTTCGATTAAATCAAATGTTACAACATGTTCAACTCTTACGTTGTTAGATAGTGAAAATCGAATAACAATGCAATTATGCAAACACGATAAAAAAGAAATATATGTAAGATATTTATATGTTGTCTTATTCAGTCCGACGTATTAACTTCCACCTAAACAATTGCTATATGAAGGGATCAAAGTCAAATTCCCCTTATTAATTCTAAAGCAACCATGAACTTGTTCAATTGCAAGCTTAATGATTGTGTAGTCCATTGACTATTTGACTTATTCTTCATCTAACTCATCATTGCCACATTCCTCTTTCAATAATATAAAAAAAATTTATATGTATTTTTTTAACATAAATGAATTAAGGCCAACCGTTATCTTTGTTATACATCGAGAATAGAAAATTAATTCAGCGAGAATTCTCGAAAAGCAAAATATGAGTCATGATGAACTGAAATAATCTTCATCCAAAACCTTCGATATCAAAAAAGGGATGTGCTTGGCTGCCCAAGTTGGATTACAAAAGTGGGGGTGCCCCAATGATTTGGCACCCCCCTATTGGAGGGGGTGGGCAAAATAGCTTTATCCATCAAAAAATGAAAAGAAGAAAATGAAAGTACAATAAATATATAAGACGGTTTGTCGTTTTATCTATTTTTTACTATAAAATATTGGTGCACCGAAAAAATAAAAAAAAAATTGTATAACTTGAATTAGGACAATTTCATTTGTACAATGGTGGATGGCAATGGAGGTTGACAGACAACCTTTCACAAGAATGTGGGCCCCGCGTGATTAAAAAATTCCAAATAAAAAAGTGGGTCCCTTTATTGTGAGTGTTTGTCATCCTCCATTGTCATCCATCATTGTACATGTAGCATGGTTGCTCCAATTATTAGTTTGTAGCACGTTATACCAATCAGTAATCACTATTAAAATATAAAGAAAAATATTCAAGAAAAAAATTGTATTGCATTAAGAAATGATGAAATGAAGATCCGTGATTGAATTTTTTCAATGAATGAAATAAGAATCACATTTCGTTAATTACAAAAGTGACCTTAAAAATCTTCACTCGTTTCTTTACTCTGATTAATTTGCATTAGTATACGGGGGTTAGTTCCGTCTCTGTAATTGGTTGACTCCGAATATCATTGGAACTCGGGACGACTCGGTGGTAACTTGCCCACCCACTTGCCATCTCCAATTCTGTCTCTATACCAATCTTGACTCAGCTCAGCTCCGTTACACCTCCCCGGCCGCTCAAATCAATTTACTTAAAAAGTTACAAAATAAATAAAAATGGACAAAAATAATCACGAAGAATTTTCTAGTTGACTGTGCAGAGGACCTAACTCAAATGAGTCAACCCAGTTCGAAATTCTTCTCACCCATGCAAAAGGGGCCTTGTCTCGGCCCGAAAATCAAAGTTGCTCAAAATCCCAACTCGACAATATCTCTGAAAATCCTCGAATGTCATGAAGCAGGCCGAGTTCTTATTCGCTTCCGTGCGGGCCAAGTACCGGAGGATTTCTTCAAAAAGTGATTCATCACAGGGAATGGAAAGTGGGCCTGTATTGATGAACCCATATTCTTCTTCTGCTTGAACCAGTAATTTCTTGAACAGTGGATGGTTCAGATATGTAGCTCGGACTACAAACCTTTTGTGATTGGACCCGACTGTGACTGCCACATGACCCGCCGGCACGTCGGATGGTATACGCCGGCGAGTGTTACTGGCCACCGCTGCCTTCTTCCGCCATTGTCGAAGCATCCGGCGGAGTTTTACAATGTGGCGGATTTTGCTGCATGCAGACATTTTTCGTACGAGGAAAAGTTTTTAAGGAAAATTATGTTCGTTTTCAATAATGTGTTTTGAACTAGAAAGGAAGGAGGTGGGGATATATATATAACGTTAGGTCTAAGAAAATGCCCTTAGTTTTGTTGATAATTACACTGCAGGAACAATGGCCGTGATTGGGTAATTGCTTGAGGTGAATTTTATATATTATTTTTCATAAATTAGATTATCTTCTTCCTTTGGGGGGCAAAAAGTGGAATGCAGGTTGGTTGGATGCATGAAATTGAAAGCTAAAAATAAAATTAGGAATTTACTAGAATATTCTTGACTAAAGAAAATTACAGTTATTCCATTTGATATTTAAGCGTTTTGATCTCCATAAAGAGTTATACCTGTTTGACAAATTTATAAATCATTTATAAATAAGTCTCAAATGAATAATAATTATGAATATGTTGATGAAATTAATTTTAGACCTTAATTATCGAATATTAAACATCATGAACTGTATTTATAAATCATATCCTTGTTTGGTTCAACTAAAAATTTTGATTAAGATTTAAATTAAATTCAATAATTAATTCTAATTGCATATTTCGGGTGTGTTTGAGTCACATTATTTTGGAAGAATGTATTCTGGAATAGTAGATTGATGGAGAATGTATAGTTAAAAAAAATTATTAATGTGATGAAAAATATTATTTTATTAAATAATGTATGGTTGAAAATTCTAATGTGTACCAAACAGGGACTTCATGGAATTCATAATTTTTCAACCCCACGTTTCATCATTTTTTTATTATCATCAAATTTTACTAAAATTTGATTTGTAAAATTTGATTTTTGTCTAAAGCAAACAAGGGATATATCATTATCAAGTACTATGTCACCTCTTAGTTTGCTTAAATTCTTTCATCAGCTTCAAACTTTCGTTCTAGAGCGTTGTGTTTTCTATACTTTCAAATAAATTATATCCCTCTTTGAGCCTAATTTTTTCATAATAAATTTTGTAAGAAAAAATAAGTTTTTTTAAAAAATATGTGATTAAAAATAAGAAAGAAAAATTGAATTTACGAGCAAAATTATTCTAACATGTAATTATAAAGGCATTTGAAAAAAAAAAATTCAAAATGTGGCTTGAAGAAAGACTAATTCTTCGCATATATTCATAACATAGTCCAGTCTCTGCCCCGTTATTTTTTTT
This sequence comes from Fraxinus sp. D2006-0159, assembly GCA_903798375.1. NCBI lineage: Eukaryota > Viridiplantae > Streptophyta > Magnoliopsida > Lamiales > Oleaceae > Fraxinus > Fraxinus sp. D2006-0159. The sequence continues at coordinate 23,559 of CAIGRQ010069841.1, read as the reverse complement.
AAATTCTTGTAAAAAATGTTTTTATGTATAAATTTTTTTTTTCTGCATATTAGCTCTACTTGTAGTCCGGTTCTAAGTCCGTCTCTGTATTCAACTTAACAAATATTCAATTAAAGAAAGGGTTTTTCCGCAAGGTAATGAAGAACGGCTTCAGTAGTTAGGAAGTGCACGAAGCAGAAAGCATCCGCATGCAAAGTTGGAGAAAAAGTTCGCTCAAATATATTTTGTTCTTACGGGTGGTTGGCTTGGCCCTATAAAAGATGCCGATAAATAAAAAAATTACATTTTTATATTTGTCTAGTAATTTTATATTCCCATGAACCATGTGCAACACTGTCCCATCTATCGTTTTATTTAAAATTCCTTGGCTACAAACCAAATTTTATCAATTTTTAATCCTTTTTTTGTTATATTTGAGTTTGATCGTGCTTGGCTTCATGTTGTACATGCATCTAGGTCTTGACGTGTGGCATTATGTGAAGTATGAACCCTAAAATTAAAATTGTGATTTTCTTGATTTATTATTTATTTTTGTTTAGGGATGAAAAGATTCTGATTGTTTTTGGTAATGGGTGTTGAGATTTGAAGAGTCGGCAGGATGCCAGGGAGAGTGATACCCTAGCCATCACTAAAGATTTGAAGGGTCGAGAATATCGTACTGTCTAATCCAATATATAATATTCCATACGCTAAAATATAAGGATTTAAAAATAAACTAACATTGTTCAATGTATTGGGCAAATTTGAATCCCAAAATCTATTTTGCCAAACACAATCCGGCAATGATGTTATATATTTCCTTGTTTTCTTTCTCAAAGTAAGACTTTTGTGCATTTGTTTCTATTCATACTCACAAGCACTTGTGTTCTCGTAAGATTTGTAGAATATAATGCGGAGAAATTGTAATATTACGAGTTTTAAATTAAGAGGTACCGTTAAGATCTCGATTCTTATTAATGATTAGTTCCATATGTGTCATTGTGCTACTCTAGCATCAAATTTGTGTAATCCCAAAGCCAAGAAGTCATAGGTTTTCACTTGTTTCCAACTATTTTTGCTAGAATTATGTTATTTGTACCATTTGGGGTATACTTTGATTTATCCGATCCCACCTCCTCCCTCACATGGGGGTCGGGTCCCACATCCAATAAATGCTTGGAGCCCGACCCCCACGTGAGGGAAGGGGTGGGGTCGGATAAACCAACATGTACCCCAAAAGATACATGTAGCAAGGTTGTTTTTGCTAAGCCTCAAGAGTCACTTCCTGCTACCCTCATTCTCTATGTACAAGTTATGAGACTCTTGATTGACTATAGACTCTTTGTACGTAGCTTACTTAAACTAGAGCACATGTGAATCGAAAATTTAAGTTTCATAACAGTATAATCATCCAATGCAATATATTGGGACACGAATCTCGTACACTAGAATTTTACAGCGCCTTGTTGAGGTGCTCTTGTGCTCCATGACCACATGTCAGAAGCCTATGCATCCGAGTTAAGATACAAAGCATTTGTCGTATATGTCTCAATAGGGTATTCGAGTTGAAATATACCTCAAGATGTTCAAAGCATGTCGGGCATATCAATTGTTGTATTGTAGTTTTCGCCATGATACGAGACCCAACATACACGACCCACGGTCCGTCGTCTCTTAGGTACCATCCAAATGACTTTTTATATTTGATTTCATATGAATCATACAATAAATTGTATGTCTAGGTCATTTATTACTTCATTGGATAGTCACAACAACAAAAAAAAATTGGGTACTATCATTCAATAATGGCAGCTGGTTTTTAGTATGTTTGTCCTTTTGATTAACGACCAATCAGTTGTTCCTGTTTGTAATGTAGTGAAAGTTCAATTAACACAATCTCCCACTAGATAATCTTCTCTTAAATTCGATATGTTTACTATGTTCTTCGAGTTTTCGAATCCTCCAAAATGTTTTAAGTCACTTGTCACATAAACTCTTATGCACGTGCGCACGAACATATGGATTAGTGCTAAACCGTGTGATAAAAGATTCAGTAATGGTCGGGATGACCGTATAAAGTCTTAACAAAACTTCCTAATTATAAGATTAACGAGGTTTTTAAGGCCGACAATGATTAATCTAGGCCTTAATTAACATTACCAGGCTGTCTGATTGCACCAAAGTCCAAACAGTTAGTAACATTCGATCCGATGACGCGGTTTATCCAACATAATTAGTGTATATATGTTTAGCATTATTCAAAGCAAGCTGCCACGCTGCATGTTGGTAAAAAAATTCGCCCCGACGAATTGGCGAGACTGGGAGGGGATCGCCGTCCCGTCTCGGATCACGGGGCGGGGCGGCCCGCCTCGTGAAAAATAAAAAATAAACGGGGTGAGGAATGGGGCAGGCCCACGCCCACTCCCACTCCCCTTCCCAACCCCATCTCGTCCTGTCTAAGGCAGGATGGGGAGTGGCGGGGCAGGGAGGTGGTGCTCCGCCCCAAACCCGTTTCATTGTCATCTCTATACATACCTGTAAATATTATGTTAAACAATTTTAATGTATTTTTTAATATTATTTTTCAGTTTAAACGAGGTGTAAGGCAGAGATTATGCGTAGACAATGCGAACGTGAAGGCATAATCTTGATATTTATCCTTTTAAACAAAATGCTCTAAGGATTTCGTTTGACATGAATTTTGCTTTTGCTTTCGCTTTCGTTTTCGCGTCTTATAGACAAGTTTTGTGAGAGAATTACATTGTGTAAGCTTCCTTTAAAAAAAAATCTTGTCAAACAAAATATTTTTAAAAAGTTATCAAATTATATTCAAAATCAACTTCTTAATTTTAGGAATTACTTTCGACTTTTCAAATGTTTTGCTCTCAATAAAAAAATATTACTATTTATCAAGAATATGTAAAGAATTAGCTTTGACTGGCAGATTATGCTTCTAGCTAATCACATGTCATATGACATTAATTAGATCAAAACTTTCAGATTAAATGAACCTTAATTATTTTCCGATTATCCATTAAATTTAAGGGTAAACATGAGACTAAAAAAATAAAAATAAAAAAATTATAATATTTGTCTCAACGTCTGTTTTGTCTTTACATAAATTTCTGGCTGCAAATCATAAATTCATCATTTCATTATTTTCTTTTAATTAATTTTGTTGGTCAAAAATAAAATGCAGATTTTTAAATCTACTAATTACTTTTCTATAATAGTATCAATTTAATTGCTAGCTCACGTTGTTCTGTGAACAAAGAAAATAAAAAAAATAAATAAAGCTGAGAACAAAGAAAATTAAAAAAAAATTGTTTTTCTTTGGTGCAAAATAGACGTGTCACTTAACCACTGCAACAGCCAAAAGATTCTTAAAGATATAAATAAATGTAGATTGAAACACGATTTTTTAATGAATAAAGTGTAATAAAAACTGTATTAAATTGTTAAGTTTAGAGTTGTAACTATGTTTTGTTAGGATAATCCACATGCAGAGAAATAATTAATAATGAAATGGTGGATAAAGTAGTACTTAAAAGTATACGATTTTTTTTATTTTTTATTTTAAATAATATGTGTAAGGCAAATGCAACGTACTTGTTTTAAAAGTAGATTTTAATCGGTTGTGCATATTATTTGACTGTACTGTTTAATTACTTGATTGATCGGGTTACTCTTGGAGCATTTTCGAGACTCTTTATTTATAAAGAGTAATTTATGTATAATAGAGAGTATCGTTAAATTTATGTAGTAAAATTTAACAAACGTAGTAGCTACGACTTGCACAATATTATGATAAGCCTTTTATTATTATTCTTTTTTTTTATAAATTTATTTATTTATGTATTTTTTATATTTATATTTTTACAATTAACTATTTTCCAATTGACGAAAATGCCCTCGGAAAGTATTTAAGGTACAAGCAGGTGGTCATACAATGGAAAATACAATGATTTCAACGCGCACTAAAACTTAAATGTCAAACGGCATGGCTTCAACGCCGTACCAGCACATTTTTACTTCTTTTTCTCGTGATGGTGAAATTGAATACGGAATGCCGTCCATTTAGTGGTGCTGAACGAGTCAATTTATGACATTTCAAAACACTCATATCATGAGTCTAGGCCTAGATGATTTGTTTGTCACGTCATACTAAATAATTTTTTGTACCGTACACTTTTTCTCGATTGGTTTTATCGTTATGGCCGACCACGCCCAATTGTAACTTTCTACGGCCAAATGCCCCAGTCTGATTCGTTGTATACAGACATGTATAGATAATGGAATTAAGCTGTTTGTACAATCCATGTTGACAATATTGGTGGTGTCAAAATTTGGGCCGTCCGATTTTGAAAATAGCTTTTTAACAGTTTTGAACTAGTTGAATATAATGCTATCAAATGTGAAGTTATCAATTAAAATTGTACAAGTAGTATGATTCTCAATAATGGTGAACCAGTGTTGAAACCACGATTGGACCGAAAATTACAGATAGATATGCACGAATGTACGTACTCATACAATTGCAGGAATAAAGATTTTTTGTTAGTGGCTTCTAATGAATGCAAGCCGAAAGCTGCAATTCCCACCTTCGGATTGGGCGGCGACAGCTTCTTCACAATCATCATTATATTATTTTAATACCCACTAATATTTCAAGATTGGCTTGAATTCTTTTATATTTTCATTTTGTCAAACTATGGAAAGACTCGTGTCAACCAACAAGGCAAAACCTTGTCCATTTTGGAGTAATTTTAAAGGTGTTAGATCGAAATCTTGGATAAATAGTTGAAAATAAAATTACATGCAAATATTAAAAAAGGGGGTTTTTGATGAAAGCAAGGGCTAGAGTATTTGGCAATTCTCTTTACCAGCAAATAAGGTCCGTCTGATAGGTAAATGTGGAAATAAATTTCAATTTCATGTTAGTTGGAAAATTAAAACTCATCAAGAAAATGCAGTTTAAAGTGGTTGAACCTTGAAATTTGATTTCCATTTCCGTGTTGCAATCAAACGGCTAAAATAGAATTCATTTTTCTCGAATGTGATATTTTCCACGGAAAATGTGATAATCAAACATGACCTAAGTGTAAAATATGTGAGAAAATTATATTCTCCTTCAATAATGTTGGAATCGGAATATAGCTCATTCCCAAGAAATTCTTGCTATCTTAAATCCCATATCTTCCCAACTTCTGTCTAGTGACCAAATGCAATTTACAGCCGCCCATTACTCTCCTTTCCTCAATTATTCTTCGAATATATACCTTCGACGGTAATTGGGATCGACATTGTTGTAATCACACACGATCATTCACTCTAAATGACGTGCAAAATCAAACTTGCCAATACATAATTTCAAGTGAATACACCCCACTAAGAGACGCTGTAGTTGATGACTCGATTTATTGAGGTCGTTATGTGTACAAGAAAGATATTTGAACTCGTTTTATAGGTGAGTACAGAAAATTTAGCTCTTCAGACGTGACTTACTCAAAAATGTAGAAGTTACACAAGTAAAGAAATGTACGTTAAATTTTATTTTTTTTTAAGCAAGAAACCGCAACCGCTACCCGTGAGTATACAATGGGTAAACCTCACTCCATATGTATTAACTCACAAACCACACAGGACAAATAAATCGCACTAAGCAAGCCCGGTGCGACGGCTCAACCGAGGAAGTGTTGGAAGAAAATTCAAACTGGAGACCTTCGATCTCCGCGTTCACCTGCTCCACCAACTCGACAACCCCTGAATTACTGATGAGATATACGAAAGTTTTACCTTTCAATTTGTCTGACTATAGTAAAATTGTGTTTTTTCCTTGCATATAATAATAGTTTAAAAGTTGCAAAAACATGATTTTTTTTATTGTACGTTTCTTTTGAAAATAAATTGTTCGTGAATCGCTCATTCCTATCACAAACAACTTGATTTCTTCATTTGCAGTGTTGAGGTCAAATTATACTAAAGAGAAACTTCCAGATACAAGAAACTGCAGCACATGATTTCCCTTGAGCAACATTGTATATACAAATTAAGTAACTTAAAATCACTACTACCACAAAATATCAAAGCAAATTTTTGAATGGATTGGGGCCCCAATAATGCATGTAAACAAATGATTTTTAACTGAAACAAATGATTGATGTATTATACAAGCTTTAGCATCCAGCTACTGGAATATAAATTAATGGAAACGTAATATTGATTAGCAGTTTAGTTAACAAACACTAGACCTCATTATCATGTGCCTAATGCCACTCTACGTTTATACAACGGTATCTTACGGCATTATATTAAACAAATCCATTAGGTCTAAGTCAAGAAAATATAAAATTGGGATAATATCTTACAGAGATTTTTGAGATCCACATTCAGTCACAGCTTACCAGAAAGGAGAGAAAAAAGGGGGGGAATTCAAATACAAAAGACTACAAATGCTTCTTACCGTAAATCTTTTTAACTGGGTAGGGAGCTGGAAGCATGTTATAAGTCCCGATAACATGGGAGTTTTTGTCACGACGCTTCTGTGTTCTGATTATAAAATCCCAACCTGCACATGGCAGCAAGATTCAATTCAGATCAACCTGCAATTCTCCATGCTGATAATTATACATCAGACATCCTGAACAGAAATTTTTAATCCACAGCTTCCATTTTCATTTTGTATGGTGTGAACAATTATTCTCCACCAAAATCAACACACTGATGTCTGTCTATATGAAGTTAACATGTTGTCGTGCTCTCAATAAGAATCATACTGATTATAGCTGAATCATTAGATTAGGATTTTAAAGCAATTACACGGAGTATATCACAATCTAGAGAAACTGAAACAGAGGTCAATACTTTGATTGAGTCTAGAATCTTTCCACCAGAAAGTGATCTGATAAAATGAATGTGTCAACTGGAAGAAGAATCAACCTTAAAAGGTAATATTACATAAACAATTACACATCTCAATGAAAATCCATGTAATCTAATATAGCTTTTAGTAGGCAACGACTCCATCCCACTGAGACGATATTGTACATCCACATGACAATAAATTTATTTCCTCCACTTCATACATCTCCCATTCATTTGATTTGCACCCCTGAGGTATTAACTTTCCACACCCTGTGTGACTACAATCGAGACAAACATTCAAATGAGCCTCGTTATCACATGATGTCCAAAATGGAGGAGTATTCATGTAGGACTAGTCGGGGATTTATCAACTATAATTTCGAAATTTTACTTTTAATATGGCAGCATAATATGAGAAATTTCAGTGTTCATTAATTTTATGCTTAGATGACTAGGAAAAGTCGGGTTTTAACTTTTAAGATACATAATTGCAACCAAAGGTTCGGAGCTTCAGGAGGGAAAGGATAAAAAAATAAAAAATAAAAAGGTTCAATAGGCTGTTATAGGTGTGTTAAACAATACCCTAGAAGAAAACCATTCAGTTAGAGAGGTTTCTAAGTGTCCAAGGGATTAGGAAAAGTCCAGGCATCACAAAAAGAGTTAGGATTGAAATCACATGACACGATCCACATGGCATCAAAAGCACTGAAAGTAAACTAAACGACTAATTTGAAGAATGGCACAAGTAATTCTAAAGAGTATGATCCCTCCCATCCAACTAAGATGGACTCTGCATTAGAACTAAGAAAACTCAACCATATATAAGTGGAGGAAAACAAAAATAAGGAATACGAAGCAAAAGCTTCTCAGACGTTTCAAAAAGTTCACCAATTTACACAATTTTTAGGACAACAAAAATATCATTAACTGTGAAATATCTTGAAAGTACGCCAATGCTGAACTTAAGAATGACAGTGACAACTATATCGTGACAAACACTGTGAGAGGTACAAAATTTGCTGGGAGAACTGAAAGAAACCGTACAGAGAAAATACTTGTATGCATGTCCTGATGAAGTTACAAGTGAAAAGGCATATTGCACGGTGAGGCCGCCAGCAAGTGAAGTAAGATTTAATGATAATTTTCAGCAGGAAAAAAAAAATATTACTTGTGCGTCTTGAGAAACTTTATGTATGTTCTTATCTCTTCTTCTTCAACTTCTTAATTCTATCATCTTTTTTCAAGGAAGTCATATCCCTACTGGCCATTAATTTGTCATCTGCTGTCTTTTGCTCCTTCTCATCTCTATCTTTCCTCTTCCTCGTGGTACTGCAGGGACATTTTAAATAATAGAAACTTTCAGTTCAACATTGCAAAAATATGCTTATTCACAGAACATATACTTCCCATTACCGAGTTGACTACAAATTAGATCGTGACCTGTCAGCTTGAGACCATTCTTCCAAATTTGTATCTAACCATCGCGCACATCCCGTATTGGCAGCAACCAAAGATCCAGAAATGTGGAGTATCTCTTCGTCAAAGCTACAAGGACACAGAACATGATTGAATTCAACAAAAGCAACATAACACAACGAACAACTTTCCAAGACAGACTTTTGCAAATCTTTTTATGGTATTCTACAATATGCAGTCCTAGGATTGAACAAAATCAACCAAAGGCATAGTGGTGCTGAGAATTCTACAAGCAATGCGCTTTTAAAATCTAAAAATCAAACATCATACATTTCTTAGAACATGCTCCTTGAAGGCTACAATTTACAATCTCAGCATCTATCTACTAACTTGGATGATGTAGCAGTATAAGATGGAAAATGCTCCAATGAAAAGAGTAAGGTCCAAGTTCACAGTTAAAAGCTCGTGTGCTCATGCTTGATTAATCATGCATGAGCATTTACAGTTTCATGGTAACACATATTATGGAAGCATGGTATAATACACATTAAAAATGCATGTAGTATTTAATAGAGCTGTAGTTGGAGACGAAAGATTTTATGGAGAAGGAATATGATACAAAAAAATGTTGAGCTGTGGTAGAAGAATGAATTATAATCTCAGCACATAGATGAGAGAATAAGGACTGGAAGAGCGAGAGAGACGGCTTTTCACACATTTTGTCCTCACAAATCAAAGCAAACAATAAAATGCAGACAGAAGATCCACAACTACATCGTGAGCAATTCCACTGGAAATGTACAGCAACATTAGCACATTAAGGAGGCTGAAGCAGCTAAATGGCTCTCCAAAAAACAAAGCCTCATTCTGAAGACAGACACTGTGATTAAAATTAGGTATTTCAATGTGATCTTGGTTGTACTCAAAAGTAATTTTTAGAAATCCATAAATAATATGAAGTCAATTTTTATTCAACCTATTCCTTGTATATATTTTCACAAACAATTTAAGATTTTTCATTAGTGGGTTCTTTTCTTCTAAATCTAAATAAAATAGACCCTAAGAGAAAAATCAATTCTAATGTATATTCCTTTCCTAGAACATACAATAGCTCTATGAGTTATCATCCTTCTCAGCTTGGTTTAAGATGTGCATCAGTTTTAGAATTTTAAACCCCTGCTGTCATTTAATTCTTAATAACGATATCGAGTAACTCATCAGGTCATATCTATCAATAATGAGTACAACTCACAATGTAGATTATCCCACAACCCAAGCAAGATACAAACGAGTGGAAGAGTGTTGACAATGAAATAAAAGAGACATCTTTAATAATCACTAATATCAGAAAGTCCAGGTGTACAGAATGGTATACGGCTAATAATATGTGAAAAATTGCAATGTTGAATGAATGAGCTGCAAGTTTTATGAAAAAAAATTATTCAAGACACCTTTCATTTTAAAAAGAATGTGTACCAAATGCAAAAGTGCATATACGTATCGCAAACCTGCCCAGATTTTTCATACCCGGCAACTACAGAAAAGTAAACACAGTCCTTTGCAACTAAAAATATATGGTTTACCAAATTTGACATACAATGATGCTTAAACCTAGATTAACTCTGTGCGGAAATATAGAATGCAACTGGTGAAAAATAACTAACTATATTCAGTTCAGTTCGCTAACTAAAAACAATTAGTGGTTTTTTCCTTCAATGGAAACAGGTATCATATATGGAAAATCACATCCAATAGGCTCTAAAGCCTCATTTCAGACAAAGAACCTAGCAAATATTTCACCTCTTGACTAAAAATCGTATTATGGTTCCAACTTTGATCTTGTGTTTCTTGTGATGTCGGCTAACAAAAACTTCATTTCCATGTTTCTGCAGCAAAATGAAAATATACAAAAATTCAATAGTATTGCATTATCCAAAACACCATGTTAGCTAATACAGGATTGGTAAGGACAAGAGACTCACAACTTTATACTTAAATTCATCGCGAATGTCTTCATCTGCCATAACGGCAGATGAAAAACCAAGAATCACAGCATGAATTGACTGTCTACTAATTTTAACTACCTCTCCTTCTGCAAAAAAAGACAAGTGAAAAGAAGAGAGTATCAACAAACTCATCCAATTTACATAGTCCTTAATCCGTATTTAATTAAAATTATTCCACCTTCCATCAAAATATTCAAAATTTACATTAGCGTGAAACTACCTAAAAGCATATTAGGCTTGGGACTGAAAAGCAACAATTTTGCTTTTAACCTCACACCAAGATAAGGATGAATTCCGGGGAGAATCTTTGCCAAATTACTTCGCACATTTGGATCATACGCCAAGACAACACCATCAAACGTCTCATTGTATCTATAAGGACAAGAAACAAATTCAAACAAAGAAAACACTCAGATTCAAATATTAATACAAAAGGAAACAAATACAGACATCAGTTTATAGTACTTTATACCCAAAAGCATTAATTTTTACATTCTAAAGGAACTTGAGTTTTGTTGAGTTTGGGCACAAAGAAATTATTTTATTATACAAACAAAACACTGGAATTTATATTATTGGATTATATAATAATAAGAAGCAGCTCGAGCAAGCACCTAAAGCTCACCTACTCTCGCAGCACTATAACCTCTATCTGAATTGTATCACTCACACCTCCTACTCACAAGACATGCAGAAAACCCATATATATGGGTGGCTGAAATCGGTTAATCAACCATGGCAATGAAGAAAGCATTGCCTTTAAAGACTCTAGATTATTCCCTCCAGTCGGGTAAGAAAAAAATCCAGAAATTGGAAAACAAATAATAAAAGGAAACGATCTAGTGCATAGGAGAAGGGGTACTTGAAAAATTACGTGAAGAGGAGAGAGCTTAGCTCACGGAGGATAGCATCGTTGACGCATTTGGCCATAGATGGGTGTAGATACACCACCAAATTCGCTTCGCATTCTTTCAATCCCTCCATCGGAATAATTACAATTGTACAATTAGATGTTAGAGTTTTTGTGTTTAGGACATGAAATTGTGAAAACCATCAAAAACCCTAATTTTCCTATGCTGGACGGCTGAATGAAATGCGATCCTTTTTTGATATTGGGCTAAAGCCCATTAAAACCATTGATGTACAAATCTCCAGATTCGGGCCGTTTGGCTTGTATGGTCCACTCACGACTCAAAATTTTATCTTTCCAGTCTCCCAAAAAAAATATTTTATTCAAACATAATCATTTTTTTAATTTTTTTTTTTTGGTAATTAGGTTGAGTGTACATTATTGAACAATATATCAGGGGTGCTAAGCACGTATCAACTAAATGACACAAAATGATAGATTTATTGCAATACATCGTCACACAGTACATTTAATTAGATTTAACAAAACAACGTCACACGGTACATTTAATTATGACAGTTCATTGGAAAAACTTAAGTTTGTGACAGGTGATGTCAACTATGTTAATCACCTAAATTGATGCTTTTTAACTTAAGACATAACATTAGTCATAACATTATTAAGGGTGTGTTCGATCGTTCTTAAAATTCAATTAAAATTGAAAATATAGTCGTTATCGGGTCCCACTGTCTAATAAAAGTCAACAATAACAACTAATTTTTTTATTTTAATTAGATTTTAATCTCTACCGAATACGCCCTAAAGTGCCACTCGATATGCTACTACTCTAAAGGTAAGTGAATTAAGTGTGTTTGTGGAGTTGGGAAATCGAAAAGAGAATGTCCTTTTTACTTGTTTTTCTGATTTGATTGGAGAGGGTGGGCCCACAAAATACAAATTGACAAAATGGAATTCTCTGCACAAATCAAATTATGTATAAGTATATGTCTCCTTATATTCCAACATACAACATACTACTTTGTTCTTGTGCTCCCATGCCTCCTAACGGTGCTTTCACTTTCAATTTATCATGCGTGAGTGGGACCCTACCTATCATAGATTTCTTCATTTTTTTATCCACCATTTTCTTCTCTAAATTTTTTGCCTAATGAATTCTTATTATGATTTTAATGATAGCTATAATCTCTATCATTAGATTGTTCCTCAAAGTTCGTACACTGAATTCACCTATTACTCACCCATGAGTGTATGTCCGAAAAATAAACTAGGTCCCATCTAGGATTTGCAATAGATTGAATCGAGTGCTTTTTATAAAACGAAGCAAATATGAGTAAAAAAATGAGCAGATCCACGAGGTTGAGATGAGCCCAACTAGTGAAAAAAAAAATTCAAACTCGGATTGACTTTTAACATTTCTCAATACGAGTTAAAGAGATCTATGAATTGAATCAAGACAATTGAACATGTGAGGGATTCGACCCTTTACCACCCCTACTCTCGCCCAAAGAGAAAAATTAAAAAATTAAAATTTACATAACACTAGCCCAAAACGAAAATAAAAATAGTGTGCTCTAAATTTTGCTTAACTTTCACTCATAAATTATAAGCTAAGATACAACAAAAAAAAAATAGCTCCATTTGATAGCAATAAAATAATATATTGTCAACTCATTAATAAAGTGAAATGCAAAAGCACCTTTATTAATTGGCATGGTCAATGTCGGTCGAAACGTGCTGCATTATTTCCATTGCTTGGTTTGAAATTTTACCATCCTTCATCATACCCTAATTAATAATTACTAGATTTTTGGGTATGTAGGGTTGTTTAATTTTTTTCAACCATGATAATTATTGATATTGACCAACTCATGATAATAAATAATGGTGGCCTAGAATTCACTTATATGACTCTCCAAAAGTAGATCCACTTATCATATATCATAAATCAAGTGTAAATTATAAGATAACGTCTAATTTATTACTCTTTAAAAAATTAAGTATGACAAATCGTAACATAATCAGTATATACATGTGATAGGAGTGATATAGGTATATAGGTGTACACAACCTATAAGAGGAAATACGACATGTGACTATTGATGGATGACTCTGGTTTGAGATTTTTGTATTTTAATTTTTGGGGAGTCATGGCAAGTGATGGATTAATGTTTTGGAAATATTGACTTGATAATTAAGTGTAAGTTGTTCATAGGGGAGACAATCTGATTAGAAATTTGAATCGCACGTTGAATTTAAGTAAACATCGAGTGTTTGATCCATTGAAGTAAAAATGTCTAATTTTAATTATTCAATCGTATCCAGACATCACAGTTCAATATCCATCCATAATAATTCATTGGGCATTTACGAACACGCGACTCGTTATCTTATATATCTCAACGTCTCATTATAAATCTCTTTTGTATTAAAAAAAAAAAAAAAGCACGTATTAACCATTGAATTGATATTATAAACATGTACAGTATTAGAAATACTATACCGTATTTGGTATAAATTAAAAATTAGATCTTAATCTAAGTTAAAATCAACAATTAATATTAATTATATTTATGGGAACACGCAACTTTTCAACCACGTTTCATCAATTTTTATCAAAATTTATTAAAAATTTAATTTTAATCATCATCAAACAGTGGCTATATGTTTCAGTTCTCCTCATTATAATCTAAAAATTGAAAATTTAGGTAATTTAAAGTCCTACCAGAGTACCAGACTCGACTCGACTCGACTCGTCTCGCGTTTAGATTAGTTATAACAATAGTTGCACCCATATTGTTGTGCTCGTATGAATATGACATGAACCAGCGCATGATCGACGCGTGGGGATCATAGAATAGTTTTGAAAATAGAAGCGTTGCCGAATTGACGGATTACGGCGAGTTTTTATTTCCAACGCCATTGATAAACGTGCTAACGTGACTAGTAATGCGTGCAGCTCTTATAACACAGTTCACTCTGAACCGTTGGATCATATCATGCATCAAAATTAATAATCTCCTCACATGATTGGTCATCATACAATCATTAATTAATAATTTAATTAATTCATATTCCAAGGCAAATGAGCAATTACGAAGTTTTATCCCTCAATTAGATATCGGGAATTTAAAAAATGTTTAATTTTGATAATTCTGCAAAAATGATCAAATTTAATACTAAATTCCCGTTTGGTACACATTAAAATTGTGAAAGTAAATATTTCTTGTAATTTACTCTTAGATATCCCTGTAGTTCCCGCCATAACAAGTTTTTGAGGAATAATTATTCTTATGTTTGATGATTATTATTTTGAAAAAATAGAGTTTTGAATAGTGATTTTTTTTATAGAATGTATGAACATAAAATATATATAAGTTTTGGGTTTACCTACAAAATATTTTATTTTATTGTATAAATGTATTATTGAAAATGAGTATAAGAATTAAATAGTGGAAACAATGATGGTCAAACATGGGCCAAAAATACAAGAGATTATAACAATGGAAGTCACCCAATTTATATATTTATTTCATTTTAATCACTGTAATTTTATATTTTTTAGTTTGACCCTTTTGCTTTTGTATCCGTGACCAGAAATAGCAGCTAATCCCACATGATTGTGTAACCCGAAACTTGTTTGACATTAAGCGGTTGTTTAGGAGCAATTATTTCCTCATTTTAAGAAGAAAAGTGACCGTTACAAATTCATTCACGCAATTATATTCGACACAAATTTGACTGTCAACTGTACAAGTTAAGGTTTTTCATTTTACAGTTCTGCATTCGCCCTTCGAATATTCAAATCGGGTGCTATGCTGTGAAATTGAAGAAATGCACAAATAACCCAAAACAAAGATAAGAAAAAAAAATTCATAAATATCGGACATTATTACAAAGTGTGTCATACATGATGACATACACGATGTGATATAAAAATGCATTTCGGGAGCAAAAATGGCTCCCAAACGAGCTAAATACACAAATTTTCCAATAAAAAAAGGTAAATGAGTTAATCAATTAAAACAAAATGGAAATTAGGTGGTTAACATGGAATAAAACTACAGATTTGGTGACCTCTAGTGTAAAAATTGGAATTTAAAATTGTGGGTTTACAAACAGGGACAAAATTGAAAAGAATCCGGCAGGTTTTGCAATGTTACTTCTCTAACCATTGGTCACATGAATATCTCGTCTCTCTCTTACTTTTCTATTTGTCTTTTTTCACTTTCTTTAGTTTCCAGAAATATATTGGGACAAAAATTTGTCTCTTTTGTTTTATAAATAAAACATATTTCCAGCAATAATAATTTGTCAGAAATATATGTTTTGGATATTTTGCTACAAACTGGAGAAAACGCATAAATTAGTATAAGATAAACTTCGGAGTATGTGTCGATATGCAACATGAATCACCAAATGTATCGAAGGCATGGGATGAGAATATTTATGTGGCTCACGTGATTTATTGAAATAAATTTAAATGAGTTAGCTAATTTTTTGGGCCATATCCATGCATTTGCATAAATGCTGTATTAATAAACTCAAAAGAAAAAAAAGATCAATGATAGAAACATTAGTCATGTGTTTATTAATGTAAGAATAATGATTTTCTTCATTTAATGAGTGCGTGTGGTGGATACGGATGGAGCTATACTTGGACGAGGGTGGTCCACTTGGACCTCCCAAATAGTTTATTTTAAATTAGAAAAAAGGTCAAAAGATTCTTTTTTTCTATTCTGTCATGTACTTCTTAACGTCTTATTGTTTCCACAGTTAGTTGTAGTTGGAAATTTGGGTTTATGTTCTTTAGTTATCGTGATAAAATATTAGATGCTTATTCCGTACATGTCTGTGTTATTTTTCTTGAATAAATATAGGGACCATAGAAAAAACAAAAATTTTGCGAATATGTTTATTAAGATCACTTGATTTTAGCATCAATTGCCAACGATTAGCGGAGCGACGAATACACTCCTATCAACCCCGAAAAGTTGAAAGTTGCCATCGTCGGGCTAAAGTTATACATCCCGTCAATTCAAAAATACAGAACTAAACATTAAAATAATTTTACGTTCTAAAAGTTCCTCGTTGTATTTTTAATCTTCTTGCATTTGATTCATTTATTTAACTATTTGTTCGGAGAAAGTTAAGGGCTCAGAGAGCGATGATTAAGGAAATTTGAAATTTAATTTTCATCTCTAGTCTGTGTTCAATCTCCAAGTACTTCGTGAAGTGTTTTAATTAGCAGTTTTTTGAAAGGATTTAATAATAGAACAAAACGGTATCTTATCTATTGAGAAAAATATATGTCGCAAAATTGATAATGATATAATTATTCAACATTTTCAAAATATAAAAACATGTCGGAAACAATAATAGTTATTTTATTTATAATTATTTTTGCTATATAATTTTTGTCCTTCCAATAGTCGAAAAAAGTTATAAAAGGAGAAGGACGCGTCCTTTCTCCATCATTGTATTTTTACAAATACCATGACTACATAGTACATATTAAAGCGGGGGTAACACGTAAATATTATACAATTACTTAAGGTGAGTTTGGTTTGATGCTTTCAAACTATTTTCAATTTTACAAAATAATGAAAAAGTACTTGCTCTAGTATTTTCTGAAAATGTATCTTTGAAAAAAAAAAAAAAAAGATAAACTTATAATAAAAAACTAAAAATGCATTTGAGTGTTTTTAGTAAAAAAATTTGAAAACACTCAAGACATGTAAAACAAGTGTTTAAATAGATTTTTGTTTAAATAATTTTTTTAAAAAATAAAAATATAAAATTTTAAGTAAATAAAAATATTTCAAGTTCTTAATAATTATTTACACAAAGATTTCAAAAAAATATTTAAGTGAGCATAGATAAAAATATTCTTGGTCCGTATCATTAATTTTCATTTTTATTTTTATTTCGTATATTTTAAACTCGATTTATTATTTATTTTTATTTTACTTTTGTAGCAAAAAATAAAAATAAAATTGTAAGATTTACTAACTTTAAAATATAATATTATATGGTAATATATTAATATAAAAATGTTCTATTTTTACCGAAAAATCAAATTTCATTGAATAAAACATCATAAATAATTTTTCAAATTTTCAAATCGAACATATTTTTGATTTTCTATTTTAAAATTTTTTTAACTGACAAACCAAACGCGTTTTTTGAAATATTAGAACTGACATTCAAAACAGAAAATTGAAAATAAATTGAAAATTGAAATACATATCACATGGACCCTTATCAATTACCAGCTCTCAAAATTTTAATTTTGCAAAATAATGAAAATGTACTTGACTAGAAAATATATTTTTGAAAAAAAAAACGATAAACTTATAATATAAAACTCAAAATGTATTTTTGAAATTTTGAGTGTTTTTAGTAAAAATTTTGAAAACGCTCAAAAAATGTAAAACAATGTTTAAATAGAATTTTGTTTAAATAAAATTTTAAAAAATATTTTTTTTAAAAAAATAAAAATATAAAATCTTAACAAATAAATATAAAAATTTAAAAAGAAAAATCAAGAGAAAAAATTTAAAAATTACAACTATAAAATTTTCTAAAATCTATAAAAATAATAAATAGTAAATAAAAATATTTCAAGTTCTTAATAATTATTTACACAAAGATTTCAAAAAAATATTTAAGTGAGCATGGATAAAAATATTCTTGGTCCATATCATTAATTTTCATTTTTATTTTTATTTCATATATTTTAAACTCGATTTATATTTTATATTTATTTTACTTTTGTAGCGAGAAAAAAATATTGTAAGATGTACTAACTTTGAATATAATATTATATGATAATATATTTATATAAAAATGTCCTATTTTTACCGAAAAAACAAATTTCATTGAATAAAATGTCATAAATAATTTTTCAAAATTTTAAATCAAACGTGTTTTTGATTTTCTATTTTAAAAAATATATTTTTAAACTGACAAACCAAGCGCGTTTTTAGAAATATTAGAACTAACATTCAAAACAAAAAATTGAAAATAAATTGAAAACTAAGCCCCTAGTTGTTAGATATTTTTTTCCAATTTCTAGAAAATTTCTTAACGTTAGAGAAGGGGGCCAACTGAAATATTTGACCAACTTGTGAGAGAGTGGGGCCCAATAATTTGAAAAAAATGGTCAAATTCTTCATTCTTTTCCTCAAAGGAATGCAGGCCAACAGGGGCCAAAAACTAAAATACAAATCAAATGGACCATTGTCAATTATCAGCTCTCAAAATTTTAAAGAAATATTTTATTTTCTTACTAAAACGTAGACTCCAATTGATCGCGATTGCAAGATAATTTGTGAAGAACTCTCGAGATAAAGGGGGCTTTTGTAACAAATTTTGAACGCAGTAGAAATGGCGTAGATGTGGTCTTCGTGGTTGCAAAAAGGCTAACTTATTCGGAAGGGTAGCTTACCCTTTTAAAAATATCATTCCATGTCTAATTAACACAGTGTTCACACGTTTACAGCCTATGGTTGTTGTTGTATATATGTAAGTGGACGGTTTGCCACGTGATTTAGTAAAGACATAACTTGGTTATTGACAAATTTAAGAAGTTGCAATAATTTGATTTTTAAAAGAAGTCAAAGATATCTATCATAAATACATGAATATACTTTACTCTAAATATTTCAAGCTAACACGATTAATCTAAAATAATCAATGTCATGGTAGGTGTTGAAATATATGTCTCGTCTTGTAATCAACTTCATGTGAATAATTATCAAAAAATCACAAAAGGTATAATTTTGACTAGCTTGGTTGTGTTGGGGTAAGATTAGATCATCGAAAAGTTCCAATACTTAAAAGTCTTTGTTTCTCAACCATTATTTTGTGATTTGCAAAATTATTATGTAAATTTGCGGTTGAAAAATGAGTACAAAAATTAAAGAATTTTGAAACAATGGTTTTGAAATGAGGGGCTTAACTTCGAAGATGTTGAAATTGTAATACTACCTCAAACTGTACTTGTGTATAAGGTTTTCCGATCATCTTCGACTGCTTTCTATTTTGATTTGATGGTGATAGATAGTGATAATGCACAATGATGTATGCATGCAAGTCAAAATGTGCTGGCAAGCGTTGAGCGGGTGAAATTTTTTTCAAAAATTTAAATGGTCTAATTGTGTGTTGTCACTCAACAAAACGTTAAAAAAAATGTAAATGATAATATACATGTAACATGATTGTTTAATTTTCTATTGATTTAAGCTTCAATATCGATTTTACGAGACTTTTGTGACAGTTTTTACTTCTTGTAAATACTAAAACATGGTTTGCTTCAATTATTCGTTTCAACCAGAATACATCGGTCAGTCAGCTTCCTACATGTGGTTTTACACATATTTCTGACTGAGACAACTTAACAAGTTTGTGTTCTACAAAATATAATTTATTGTAGAAATGAAAAGATGAACGCTAGATATAGCATGGTAAACCCCTAGAGGAAACATCCACGACTCTTATGCCGCGAGTGAAATAATCCATCATCAAATAATAAAAGATACAATAGTTTCGATTTAGTAATTTTGCAAAATTAACTAAAACAATAAAAAACAAATAAAGAATAATTTTCTTGTTTTTTTATTCTTGTTGACTTGATGTTTACTTTATCACGATTTTAATATTGTATTCGGTTGCCACCACTACCTGGATTACGTTTCACTGATCTTAACTCAAGCTAATTGGCCTAATCTTTGAATAAGATTATACCATTCAAGCTCAAGTGTGTTCTCTTCAATTACAATTGAAGAATACGATTTTTATTTTTGAGATATTTCAAAGAAACATAGGTCGGTCAGAACTCACTGGAAATAGTTAGAAAACTTCAAAACTTGCTATTGCAGGTTCACTAGACTTAGACAGATCTTTCTCAAAGCATTGTTTGTCTCTCAATGATCCTCTTTATCTATGTAGAGACTCCTCCAAAACACGAACATCTCTTACCTAAAATATAGAAATTTTGCACGGTAAGAATCATGTAGAATATGTTCAATACAATCAATAATTAAATTATGGAAAGTTTTGATTTGTTAAAATAATTTTTCCTTCTTTTAACTTTTTTGACCAATCAAATCAGTCCAAGATGTTAATATATAACTAAAATATGTTTCATATGGTCAACAATTAAATAAAAAAAAAATTGTTTTGTTAAAGCAATTTTCCTCATTTTTATTATTTGACCAATAAAATCAATCTAAAATGGTAAATATATATTTTTGTATATGCTGCTATATGGAAGGTATATATTACATCTCGTTAAGGACATGATAACCCTAAAATTCGTAGCCAAGAAATCCGTTTACATGTAATACCCAATCAACCCAACTCACTTACCTGAAATTAGTCGTGACTCATTGGTTTACCTATTTGGACCGAAACCAACTATAAACGTTTTTGCACATGTTTTGACATTTAAAAATCATTCTAATTTAAGTAAGTCAATAAATAAATAATAAGTAAAAATATAAAATATATTTCATTTGCACTCCCCACGCATTTGATATGTGTATGCTAACTTTCGTTCATATTTCTATGTAAAACGTAACTTCTCCTTCAAGAGGAAAAAAAATTCAAAACTCAAGCTTGCATCGTAGATGAAAATCATAACGATGAATATCAAGCCTCACATGACTCGAGTAATTCTTTAAACAATATATCGTTTCTTCAAGGCTTAATTTTGTTCATTATTGTTAACTAGGTCGTACATCCTCAAACATTTAGGGTCCACTTGGTCTGTATTTCAATTTTCGACTTTGAGTTCATTATTAGTTTTTCGTTTTGAGAATCTATTTTAAGATTGTAAAAAATGCATTTGGTTTATCATTTTGAGAAATTATTTCTCAAAACAGAAAATTAAAAAACACATTTGGTTTGAAATCTTGAAAAATTACTTTATGAAAATCTATTCCCTAAAATTTGATTAGTTAGTAAAAATAAAACAATTTTATGTTACAATATTATCCAGTAACATATACATTGAATCTTACAATATTTTTTTCTCGCTAAGAAAGCAAAATAAAAATAAATAATAAATTGGGTCCAAAATTTAGGAAATAAAATTAAAAATCAATGACGTGGACTGAGAATATTTTTATCTGCATTCATTCAATATATTTTTAGATTTTTGTACGTAAATAATCATTAAGAGTCTGAACTAATTATATTTTAGATTTTTTCTTAATTTTATTTTTTCTCAAAAATTTTAACTTTTATCCGTTAGAAATTTATATTTATATTTTTAAAATCTTATTTAAATACACAATTTTCAATGTTTTGAGTGTATTAAGAAATATCACTGAAAGCACAACGAAAAGCACTAAAAACATACAAAAATGCGTTTTGAATTTTATTTTTAAATTTAACGTTATTTTTGAAAATACAATTTCCGAAATACCAATTCACATCCAAGCTAAGTTGAATAATCACACCTTTCATTTGATTTTCAAGAGTCATAGTTTTGGTTTTTCACAAAGTGAAACTGTTCTTCATTCCCGTCACAAATTTACCTCTTTTCCTGCTGTTCAATTTGTGAGAACAAAAAGGTGGATTTGGAAGGATAAATATCTGTGCCTAATTTGTGTTTGTTTTCCCTTTATGGCTAAAGTAGGTTGAAAATCCTTTTCTTTGCTCCCACTTCTTTTCTCTTCAACGCAATTCATTTTTCTTACAATCTTTTCCGCTCACAAGCAGGGGCGGACCAAGACCAATGGTATTGTGGGGTCATTTCGGGATAAAAAATGTTAGGTAAAAAAAAGAAAACTAAAAAAATAAATAAATTTGTGGAGTCACTTGACCCCACATGACCCCATGTGGGTCCACCCCTGCTCACAAGTCTAAATTATTGGCACATAATTCATCATCCGGTGAAAGTCAATGTCTGAAACAAGTTTAACTTATAAGTTAATTTTTGTTTTGTTTTGTCTTGTCCAATTAAAATATTTTGATTTTCCCCATTTAAAAGTATTTTCTTTGTTCAAAGTCTTGGTTTTTTTTTTCCCGCATGGAGTCTTCCTATTATTTATTGTTCGTTTCCACGAAATTTGTATCACATTTCAAGGGGAAGCACTTTATTTTGGTGGTCTAAGTCGACATTTGCGAATATATAATTGAACGTATTCAATAATAATGAATGTGATAAATGTATGATTGTTAGACGTATTACGAAAACTACAATAATTTATGTTCTCGACTGTAACTATGTACGAAACCTGTCAAAAATATGCAAAATTGAAATATTTTACTCAATTATTATTTTCTGCTTTTAGTATTATTCCTTAAATTGCTTGCAAATATTCTGTTGGAAAACAATAAAGTGAAAGTAAATGAAAACGCTAAAAACTTTCATGGAAAGCAAAAGAAAACAGCTCTTAACGACCATGGTGAAGTTGAACACGGCAGCATATATGACACGTGTCAAGTTCTTGCTATCCTGCGCCTATCATTAAATTGTCGTGAATCGCACACGCGTGCCAAACGGTATAGTGTTAGAATCCCAAGAAAAAGAGAGAGAAAATTCCCACAGAAAATTTGGGAATCAACTTTGAACATAAAATAAAAAAGTAATATCAAATATGTACGAGAGTCTAATTAATGTGCCTTTGCATGTACCTCGCAATACACGTGCTAAAATGCGCCTATCTCTTGTCTCTGTCTTACCTGGCCTCTTACTTTATAGAGAAAATTGCACCCTTGGTGGCTGTTATATTGATTTAGTACCAAATTGGACCCTAACTTTTAAAAAAGGGTACATTTGTATCCCAACCTCTGGTGACTCAGGGAGACGTAACTATTTTTCTTGAAAATTATAGCTAGTAAGAGAAGCGCAATCAACCCAACATACTCAAGAATCCATTCTCAATTCTGTATTCTTCCCTTCGGAGGATCAAAAACGAGATCTCTAGCTAAAATATCAACTAATGGATAGAAATACAACAATTTATTTGAAAACTTATAACTCGTAGAGGAGACACAAAGAAACTCTTTATAATCGGAAGGCTCGAGTTTCACTTCAAGCACTATTCATTTTAGGCCAACCCCTTACATTACAATACAGGTCCACACCTCTGTTCATGTGATACTCCAAGCCATTTAAGTCTTGCACACGTTGTTAAGAGTCCTCTGTAAAGATTTGAGAGAAATACACCGTTGGAACATTATGTTGGTGGATAATGGTGTAATTTTGTCGCACTCTATAAATAGTTCGTACCTATACAAAATAGTACTGATAGAAAATAACAAAAAACCTAATAAAATTAATGTTGTAAGTAAATAAAAAAGGAATGACATATTATTGTCAGGACATTCTGAAAAGAATTTATAAACTATTTATTTTATAAATAGATAGAAATTAACCATTATTTGGTACCCATTATATATATATATATATAT
>CAIGRQ010069827.1:0-14646 GCA_903798375.1 Fraxinus sp. D2006-0159 | reverse complement strand
CAAATAGAGCAATGTACCAAAAATATGTTATGAATTGTTGTACCTTTTGTGAGTGGTCTCATGTATAATGGAGTGAATATTGCACAATGTAAATGATAGCATGGTTCAATTTCAATGCAATTTGTTTTCCCATTTTAATCATGATTTCTTATATTTATTTTGATGTATTGGATATTTATTTCGGTATCGTAGGAAGGCAGGTATATATAAAAATGCGAATTATTTTAAAAAAAATTTTAAACAGGTCTTTGGCAACGTTTAATAAACGTTGCGAAAGAGTCTTATCTCTTCCCTCAATGGCAACACTGACTCCGTCAACACTTGTAAAAACGTTGCGAAAGACTTTTTGCAGCGTTTTTTGGCCGCTGCAAAAAATGTTTTTTGGTGTAGTGTGAAGGTGGATCTTGAATAAGACTTGCTGGTAGAGTTGATGGTGGTGTCACTTGAGGCTGAATCACAACTTGTTCTTCATCATAATCGAAATGGGAGAAATTATAATTTTCTTCTGGCTGATTTTGTTAATCCAAAATTTCTTCTTTGCCAAACTCAACATCTTTACAAGTGATTACCTTCTTAATCATTGGGTTGTAGAGATTTTAGCATTTTGATCTTGAATCATAGACGATGAAGATATATTTATCGCTTGTGTCATCTAATTTGTTCTTTTTTCTTTCCAAATATGAGAAAAGGCCTTTCTTTCACAACATCGGCGAAAGAAATTCTCTCAAAAACCCGAAGATATAATATATTTAGCATGAATCAACTCCAAGCTTTTTGATTAGTCATATTTTGTACACTTTTAGTTCGACAGCAATTCAAAAATACAAAGCAAATTGAGTAACTTCAGCCTAGAACTCCTTTGGCTTATTCTTTTTTTCAACATATTTCATTTTATTTCCATTACAGTCCTATTCTTCCTCTGCTAAGTTATTTTGTTGAGGAGACATAACAAAAGTCAAACAATAATGAATGCCATGATTTCCACAAAAATTCTTGAATGTGTTGCTAATATATTCATCACCATGATCTGAGCTCAAGACTTTGATCTTGTGAACATTTTAATTTTTCATTGTCGCCTTGTAATTCTTGAAAGCCTCAAATGCATTAGAATTTCTCCAAGAAAATACAGTCATATTTTGCAAGAAAATTCATCAATAAATAACATGAAGTAACTACTTTTATCAAATTATGCAAGCTTTTGATCGGTCTACAATGTTCATGTCGCACTAATTCAAGTAGCCTTGATGCTCAAAAACTTGCTTCTTTCGAAAAAACCTTCCGAGATTGCTTTCCATAAAGACACCATTCAAAAAGTTGATTGAGATGATGAATATGTGAGAACCCCTACACTATATTTCTCTTTGCCAAGAGGTTCAGTCTATCAAAATTTGGACGGCCGAGTCTCAAATTTCATAACTATTTGAATCTTTGACCCATGTCTTCCAACACTTCATTTCTCCTCTTTGAATTTTCAACAAGAACATCTTATTCTTCACTATTGGAACTCTAGCAATCAAGTTTTTATTTCTCTCATCGTCATTTATTGATTCTTTATAAGGATCTCATATCCTTTCTCCAAAAGTTGGCCCAAACTCAAAAAAATAATAATAATAAATAAATAAATAAAATAATAATAATAATATTTGTCTTGATAGAAAGAACACAATAAACATTGGAAATGTATTGATGTTCTCCATTCTTTATTTGGACGAGAATTTTATCAATATGCTTAACTTGAACTTTCAAATCATCTCCTATATAATATGGCCATTTAGTTCTTCAAGTTCTACTTAATAATTTCCTTCATTATTGGATGAATGTTAGAAATTTCTATCTCCTCTCCCACGAACTTTTCCACATCATCTACCTCTTTGGTTCCTATTGTTCTCTCTTCCTTGTCTTTCTAAGAAATACTTTTCACAAGACTAGTTCCACCAGTTCTTTCTTCTTTTCCAATAACTTTTCCTTTTGTGCTTGTAGTATGCCCCCAACTTTATTCTTCCCAAGCCTTTGTCCTTTGGTGATTCAGAATCTCTCTTTACAAAGTCCCATAAATCGTGACTTTTAAGATAATGCCTTCATAGGAATACACCACGTTCTATAGTTATCAGTAATAAGTCGAGAATTGTCATTTACCTTCTCTTCTTTTCACATTTCTATAACCTCGCTCTGATACAACTTTTTGGAAACATGAAGAAAGAGCAATAACTTTTAGAAGATGAGAAGATAATATTCAAGAGAGCGCTCATTTTATTTCTTAACGCTCAAAATTGACTTGTGAACACGAGCAGCCTTTTATAGGCTTCATAGAACATGAACTTAATTTACTACATGTACTTGTTATTAAATGCAAACTAATCTGCAAAATAATCCATGTATTTCCCTAGTACATGAATAAACTAGTACATTACTGTATGAATAAACAATTACAAAAAGACATGAATGAACTTGACTAACTTAATGAAATTTATATTTTGAATATCATACAACCTTCTGAAAGAATGAACTTTTGAAGAATTTTTCTGTATACTTCAGCTTTGTTCCAGACATTCCGAAGAAAGCGTAGTATAAAATTTATTAATCAGCTGTGCAAATAAATTGAGCGTTACTTTGTAAAATAGTTTAATCTAGTCAATCAAACTTGAAACACTGGCATCGAAGAGATGAAGTAAAAGGAACATCTCAGAGTTTCCTTTGCTCCAGTCAGTACCAAATTTGTTTCGTATCATCTTCTAAGTAGCTTTAATACATCTCCAACCAAGTGCAACGAACCAGTGACAAGAACCTGCAAGTTCAGAAAACCGGATCAATAATGTTAGTATATTACCAGTCGTTAAGTTTATAAGCGTGACATATAAGTGGTTTAACATATATGAAAGTACTAGCATAATTTTAACTGACAGTCAACTTCCTTTTATCGCTTTACCTGAATCCGAAGGGAAGAGTTTTCTTTAACGCAGTCCCTTAACCAGTTTATTGTCAATGGTAATGAAGAAACAACAACACTGCATGCAAAATGTCCATCTGTAGGACTGCAACTGGAAACGTCCTCATGAATGAATTTGCGTGATGGAAAACATTCGGGAGTTTTCATATGGAGAATCTTATTAGATACATCTGCAATAGCAGGGGAGACATCAGATCATGCTGAATACAGGCTTCCCAGCCAAAAATGCAACATATAGGTGAAATTTTCAAATATATTATCCTAGAAAAAATTGAGCAAATTACAATCTGGATAAACTAAGCACTTCCTAGTTCTTAAAACTAACTGGACAATGGCCTTCAGTCATTGTGTCACATGGGTGCCAAAATTTTCTTCAACCAAAAATGGAAAAGGGGGACAAATCAGACAATTTCTCATATTGGACTTGGAGGCAAGAGCAGTGAAAATGGAAGGAGCGAAAGAGACAGTTAGGTTTATACATTAGTAAAATATTCTTCCATTTTACACTTGACACATCAAGGCATGCAATATGCATGTTTATCAAAGAGGAACGCCGAGCTAGTGAACCCAAGTTATTGATTACAAACACTGAAAGAAAAACCAAAATCAGGAACACAATCGATTCAGGAAGGAAGCAAATGGGACTAACCTTTTCCATGGATTATCCTCTCCCACACTCTCTGGAGATTAAACTGCCATGTTAAATCCTTGGACAGGCTATCTAAAGGGACAGCCGAGGAAGCAGAAGTAACCTTGCTATATTTCGAGATACTTGGAACAAAAATAGCTTTTGAGAAATAAGTACCTGTAAAAAAAGATATCATGTCTCAAACTGTGGAAGTCGTCTGGAGACAAGGAAGAAATATAGAGGAACACAAGAAAAGGAGAAAAGCAAAATAATTAAGGGCAACTGAATTAAATTAAACAAAGTCAATATAGAAGCCTCACAGCCTGGATATTTTTCATTTTTGATTAACAGGTGTTAAATACCAAACACAAAAGTAATCCGAATTGCCCAAGAACCAAAGAAGGTGATTCATATTTTGTCCCCATCTAATCCTACACTTGTGTGAACATACGAAAGATTTCATTATTTTTCTATCATAATTCGTAGTTTTACCTCTACGAATTCAAGAGTTATCTCAAAAGTTAGTGAACAGATTTCCAGAAGTTGAATTGATGAGACCAAACATAACATGAATTTATAAACTTGAAAGGTCCTAAGGTGCTGATGTTAAAATTTAATTAACAATATGGGTGCCCAATACCTGAGGAAGCACATGTATTTACAAGGGTTGGAAGAAGAATTTGGGGATCTCTCACATCCATGCAGTTGAACAACAGTATCTGCATTATATATACACTAGAATTGAGAAACAAAAACAGAAGTTTCATCCAAGTAACAGAAGATTGTGGAATGGAAATAATGAAGACAGATCGACCACTGGCATGAACTCCCATAAGAGGTATGTCCACTAAAGTAGTGCTAATAGCATAAAATGTTCATGGGAAATTCACCTGCTTGAATATTTTGTTGGAGTCGTCATTTCCATAGTTCGCCCTACTATTGCCCCAAACTCTCTCCATAGTTAGAAACTTTGAACAAGAAGGTGAAAATGATGAAGTATTATTGTTCCCTTTCGCAGCAGTAGAGTACCACCTGGCACAGGCTTCCATGCTTTCCGGACTGTGAGCTCCATCCAAGTAGAAGATCAAATCTCCTGAAGAACTTCTGTTCACCCCCGTCATATTCGAAGAATTCAAAGAAGAGTCATGAACAATCTGCGCCCTTCCAGAAAGGCGTGCAGTTGAAAGGCCCCTCAAAAATGGCTCTGGCAAAATCTTTTCCACCAGGCTAGCCTAATTTTATGTCCAAAAATGGTTTGAGCAATTTGATTGAATTGGACCAGCAATGAAGAAAGATAAAAACATAATCTGGAATACAAGAGGAGATCGACCCCTTTTTATTTAAATTCTCCATGTGGTAGAAGATAATAATTTCAAATACAAGAAGAAACCAAAGATCTTTACCCAAACTGTAATGGAATCGAAAGTAGTATCAAATTAAGTATAAGAATATCTATCCTTTTCCAGATATGGAAGTTTTCACTATATTATTATAATTCATATATCCCAAAGGAAGGCATCATAACTCTGGAACAATTGACAACTCAATCTTCTCTTCCCCACAAACCATAACTACCATACTGATTACTTCTAAAGGCAAGTCACTCTTGTTTTGTAGTCCAAAGACACTCCTAATTCTTGAGTCCTGTATTTATTGTCCACCATTTTAAAAGTGTCACTCCCCATGTTAATCTGCCATCAAACGTCCTTGAAATTTCTCCAACTCTTGCACACACAAAAGATTCAAGCTTGCATGATTAACAACCATGTCAAATCCTAAAAAGTCAAACTTTGATAAGCATAATATATTTCTGCCACTAATTTTCTCTTTAATTCCTGTTTAGCATGGAATGACAGATTTGACATATTCAGTTACACGACAAGATACTAAAACATGTTTTGAAGTAAAGAAACTATAAGATAATAGAACAATGGTAGTATAACTAACCTGCTGAAATTGCTTCTCGCAGTTTCCTGTTCTCTGTAGCCAACACTTACAAAGGGCTACTGCAAGGCCAGCATTGGTGTACTGATGATCACCGGACAAGCTTAATTTTATTCCATTTAACTTCTTGCAATCAAGTGGCATTGCAACTTCCAAAGGGGCCTGTAGCAGGGAAGAAAACAGTTAGGTAAAGCTTACTATTTTGACCTCAAGTAATTTTATTCCATTTTCTGGATATATTATTATGACCTCAAGTAATTTTACACATGGGGGCTGAAAATGTCTCAACTTCCATTTGTACAGAAGTCCATGCTCTAAATAAATAGAATATAAGCTTCATAATACAGATGCCGCTGGATGTGAGTTATTTGCAAAGAGATAAAAATTTCATTTAATACAAATACATAAAGTCCATTTAAGGAAGAAGTGGATAAAAACATTTTAATAATATCCCATCAGTTCATTTCCTTCCTAACGCTTGAAAAATGCATCAGTTCCAAAATCATATACAACTGCTCATCAATTTGTCAACTTTTCGAATCCTGACCAACAAAAATATTTGACACTATTCCTAGTTTAGAAAAGCTAATTAAGAAAGGAATTAAAGCCATCACCGCTTTTTGCTCACTGTTTTGGAGAAAAAATTAAATATAAATGACATCGTATTTCCCCCGTCATTGACTAAAAAGAAGAGAAGAATAATCTGCTCTGTATACAGCATATTTCTTGGGAAATCAATATCATTTTTTTTTTTTTGTTAAAAATATTCAGTAATCCATGCCACAAAAAAAAAAAAAAGTGACACCACATCAGCAAAACAAGGAGGTACCTTTTTGCACAAAAAAAATGTTCTAGATAAGAAAAAGAAAAGAAAACTTCATGTCCATGATTTGACTAAACAAGCATCCAAATTTAATGAAAGGTGGTATTACCATCAATCCACTGGCCCTCTCCACAAGAACATCCATAGCTTCAGATTGTTGCGGTACCGTGAATGCAGGAACTTCAGGCTTCAGGATCAGGGAAGACATCAAGCCATTTCAGAAACACATAAAAATGAAAACTGCCACTCCAAATGTGAAAGTGAAAATGCCATAAATAATGACCAAGTGCCAGATGTTATATACTATTCTGACTTTAAATAAAAGCTTCGAACCTTGAATATTCCGGCCTTGTGAGAAGCAATCAAGCCTAGCGTATCTCCTGCACATAAATTGAGAGGCACCAAATGAACTATCTTATATGATATTCATGTGCCAAAAGACGGTAATGCAGGAAGAAACAGAAAAATTTGAGGGCACCAAGTGTAACAGTGGCCTTTTACTAGATATCATAACCCATATGTAATAAATGAACGGAAGACTGAACAAACAATAAGATATAAAGTGAGGAAGTTAAGCAATACAGGTTCAGAAATTACGCACCCAATGTTTCCATGTGATCCATTCCCAGTGGACTAATACCACAGACAACAGGATACTTGATCTGCACTACCAACAAAATGATATTAGCACAGATATTAGTATTTAGTTTTAACTTCTCTACAAAAAAGTACAATAATATTTCTGATAAGTACCCCAGCCGCTCAGCATATATCCATATGGCACTGTGCAATCAAACTTTTAAAAAGTTGACTACAAGCTTTTTTGGAAAGAGTTTATAAAAGGTTTAAATGATAACTAGATATAAATGAGGGGTGGATGAGTGGATTGTACTTGTGGGACCTTGAAATATGTGGATAAAAAGTGACTCGAGTATTTAAAAAAAGCTAAAAATATGAGCAAACATAGGCTAAGCTAGCAACAATTAATTCAGCCGAATCCACAAAAAGGCACATTACCACATTTGTTGAATCATTAGACCCTCCAATACCAACTTCAATGATAGCAACGTCTACCTGTAAATTGAACAGAACTTTGACCAATATATCAGAGCATACAATGCTAATATATACAGTGAACAGAGTCAATCATTCATCATAATTAAGGGAAGTAATAATAAAATATAGCAACTTTTGGGGATAAAGGAAGAGATACATACTGGCAAAATATAACATGCATTGAGATATAAATACCCTACCTTTTCAGTAGAAAAGATTTTAAATGCCAAAACCGTGAGGAATTGGAATAGTGGAGGCATAGGCAAATCATCTGTGACATTTTCCTGAAAATCAAATGACATTTTCCTGAAAATCAAATTCCATAAATCAAGAGAGTCCACTGCTATTAAGACCAGGCGATTCAGTAACAATGTAATCCAAATTTTAAGACCTTTGGATTTGAAGAATATCACATTCCTTTTCAAGTACTATTTCTATCTTGGATACTCACAAAATGAAAATATTAAGTTCCCAAATTATATCCCAGCCACAAGTAGCAAAAGATAACCAAGACCAGAATCTTAACAAGTTGCAAAAGATTAGAACATAAATCACCAATCTAAAGTGCCTAGCAAATCCTTCATAATCCTTAGTTCTCAGCCTATGTTAAACCTATTATGTTTATACAAATCCATTATGTGGCCTAACAAATAAGACTAGCAGGAAAATAGAGAGGGATACAAAAGACTAACCAAATGTAGGACAAGAAACTTGGAGGAATGAAAAAGCAAAAGATCAATGATCAAAACTAGGAAAAATTATACAAAAATTACAAATAAACAATAAGACAGAAGAGTTTGAAAGAGTACCTTCAGCTGATTCCAACATTCCCAAAAGTAATGGAGAAATTTATCTTCGGCTACGTCCAGCCTACAGGTTACAGGAAAAAGAAATCAGCAAACATAACAGCTTTCAAATAACCTAATGTGAAATGCAAATATTTACAAAACAATGGTCAAAGTTCACACAATAAGGTTAAAACTCTATTAGAGAAAAATACCAAATGGCAGTAGAGGTTAGTTTAAAATATGGCAAGCAATTCCGTCTTATAAGCCTGAACAACCATATAAATCCAAATATAGAAATCTAACTCAATTCTTTTTGAAACAGCCCATGTGAAACTGTAATAACACAAGAGTAAAATATAAACTTGAGATCCAAGTTATATAGGAAATCATTTGGTAAATAAAAAAAGCTCTAACATTACTCGTCCTACCTAACCAACAACAGTTTTAACAATATTTAAACTATATGGAGAATGGATTTTACCTCCAAGTGGTTTTTGATTTGAATCAACCCCTATTGTTCTAAAGACCAACAGCTATATTTTACCCTTGTCGTCAAATATGAGAGAACGGGAAGTTCATGTAAAAGTACACAACACGGGTGTGGGAGTGGCGAGAGAGGGGAAGGCGGAAGAGAGTCAGTTGGAGGTGACAGTTAGGGATGAACGGCGATTTGGAAATATTCAAAAATCAAGAGGGCGTGAAATCATAAATAGCTTCATATGCCGGAAACACCCTTATAAAATTCTCAACATCCGTAAAGTCTTTGTTTGCCTCTCATTTGTTAAAACTCATTTTTCCTCAAACTCATTTTTAACCACGGAGTTTATTGCACTCCAGCTTTTATCAACTTTCCAACCATACATTTCCTCCGTTTTTTATCTACAAATCTGTTTTTTTATTAAACCAAATAGGGTCTAAATGTTTAGTACTTGTTTAAGCAGTAAAAAGTTAAAGAAAACATTGCTTTTCAGGTAAAAACTTAAAAGGTTTCTCTAGCAGAAGCAATAGCGCTTACCTAGGCCACAAGGATAACTTGGAAGAAAAATGATAGTCCCCCAATCAAATACACCTATTCTAGAAGGATCAAGAAGGCAGTGGAGGAGTAACAAATTCTGTTGAGAAAAGGAGAAATGTTGAGAGTTAGTTACACAAGGGGGTTATAAATAGAATAAGTGCAGCGAGCCTGAGTATGAAAAAGATTGTAAGTGAAGTAATATTAGGAGAGTATGGCCCTCTCAAATGGCCTCTTATGATTTTCATTTTGAGTTGTAGTTTTTTCATTGATTTAATACAAATCAATTCCTGCTTCCTTTCTATTCTTTATTGTTGATACTAATTGGGATCTATCAAAAAACTACTGTGATGAAAATATTGATCCGCACCTTGTTGAGTTTAAAAAGTATCTTAATGTAAATGAAGGGTTATGAGCAATGTCATCATATGTATGCAAAGGTTCACAACCAATTTTTACTCCTTAAGATTAAACTAGAGGCTCTCATCTCTTAGATAAATTAATAAAGGAGAAAAGGTTCACAAACAATTTTTACTACTTTTACATGTCAAAATGCAAAGAAAAAAAAAATAAAAAATGTAGAGAAAAGGAAGGAAGGAAGAATGAAGCATTTAAATGCGGACCCGTCTAGACAAAATCTTTCTTTCACATCAAGTGAGGAGAAGGACAAACAGTTCACAAACAATTTTTACTACTTTTAGGTGTCAAAATGCAAAGCAAAAAAGAAGTAGAGAAAAGGAAGAAAGGAAGAAAGAAGCATTTAAATGCTGACCCGTCTAGACGAAATCTTTCTCTCACATCAATCAAGTGAGGAGAAGTAAACAATCCAGTTCGGAAACCACACTCCCTCAAAATTGCCTCACAGAAAGTGCATGTGGAGCCCTGAAATACTAAAGGTTAGAAGAAAAAAAAAAGGAGAGAAGAAAGGTAGAAAACAAAGTATCTAAACCATCCATCAATTCCTTTACATGTTAAATAAATCTTATGTGGATACTTGCATGACAATATACACAAGAATTAATGACTAGTAAATAATCATCATCTTGGCCAATGGACTGGGTAAGCATATTGGAACATTAACCACCAGGTTAATCCTTAATCTCCAGCGAATAATAATTTTCAAGAATATTTAAAAACCAACTTCATCAAGAGTGCCACTGTTTTCCTTTTTCTAATAATAAGATGCAAACTAATACAAGGATTTAATGAAAACTCCAAAACACGTGAACAAAAACTAAGCATCTTCTTCTGGATTTCCAAATTCAAGAGGCAACCTAAATGAAAGGTCCACCAAGTGCAGTAAATTTGATGAACAGAAGCTCCTCCTTAGAATGTATTAAGCAAATGACAAGGTATTGTCGCCAGTCTTTTGATAATTAGAAGTGTACTTTCTTTCAGAAAAGTGGATAAATTTCAAATTTATTATAAGTGATTATGCACATATATAATAAGAATACCTTTCCTTTAGTTCCAGCAACGTGGATAATTTTGAGGTTGGCTAGATGTTCTTCCAAACCCAGAATCTGTAACAAATAAACATGCACTTCTTTGTTACTTCTAGGCAATGCCAAGTACATTTGAGAAAATCAATAACCCATTTGTTTAGTAATACTCATCCATAAAGCTTCAGAGCTGAAAAGACAAGCTACCATCAAAAGATGAGAAGAAAAAAAGTGGTGCGGAAGCATTTGTGAAATTCTTGTAATAAGAATTATGTAGTAAATAAGAACGATTTGGAATGATCTTGCTATGTATATATAGAATAATAATTGAAGTTGCAAAAAAGTGTACAATGCCTTTGTATTTATAGACAAAATTATTCCAAAATCCTATTAATATAAGGAAACTAAATTCTAAAAGAAAATAAACAAATCCTAATATAAAAGAAATTAAAAATCATATTCTAAATAAAAAATAAGAATAAAAAGATAAAACCTATAACAATTAGATATCTTATTATAAATACCTAACTTTTATCCTATTTACAATAGGATTCTCCTACGTCAAAAAGAGTCTTCGGAGACAACACGAGCAAGAGGTTCTCAATTGTCCATTTGCATTAAATTCAAGGTTTGTAGATAGGAAATACGAATGCAACCAGATCTCATATATCCCAAGTGGGATCTAAAGAAGAAACTAATATTTATTTACGCGTCTGAGTTAAGAACAATAAATGACATATTCAATTGCCAGCTAAATGCCTGGAAAATAAATATAAACAAAAAAAGTGTTGAATTGAAAAAAAAAATGAATCACGTCATTCTGTTAGCCATAAATGACTAGCTCATATCAGGACACTGTTGTGGTCGATCAGAGTGACCAAAGGAAGTACCTCTCTTCTCCTCCCACCCCTTCCCCCTCCTGGAAGCTTGTGTCAGCACACAGTTCCTTCCAATGATCAAATTGACCAGATGTATTACCCCACTGAATAAGAACCCTAGAATTTGGCAGAGTCAGTGAAGTTTCTTTCATCTTTGAAATGAATCAATTTTCTGTTTTAGAAGATTAACGGCATAAACAAAAATGGAAGACAAGTTAAAATTATTGGGTTGTCAACACTGAGTCTGTGGAAAAAAAGTTTACTTTACCCAAGGAAAACAGAAGTAAATAATCAGGTCCAAGAGTTAACTTACCATGATTGAATATAAATGCTATTTAAATGAAGGACGCAACTAAATGAAACTACATCAAACTGCATACGTATACATAGATGTGGAAAAATAATATTTATTACATTTTAACAAAATCATTATATAAATTTCCTAACAAAGAAAGAAGTTATCAAATTAATTGTCTTCGCATGGTTACCTTAACATACATCAACATCCTGTCCAGTTTTTCATATTTACCACCAACTGGAGACCTATCTCCACGCTTTTGGCGAGTAATGAGGGAGGATAGTGCTTCCATGGCAGTTTCATAAGTAGATGAAAGACGCGAGTCCTTTGAGTTTTCTTCAATCGCTGCCCTGCTGTCCATTTTTTCAAGATGCTGGAATGAAAGTTTCCTATATTTAAAACCTACGATGTTAAGCCAGACAACTTATGAGAAACGTTCTTGATAACATTTAATCAAGCCACTAAAAGGAAAAATGGATTCATGGCATTATAAGTCTTACATAAAAAATAAATTGTACCTTTCTGCCCAATCTCAACAAGTGACTTCATATCTTTTAGCTCCAGTGATATCAAAAGAATTCATGCCCATGGGCAAAGAAAAAATAGTCCATGCTAATTTATCAGAGATTAGGCATTCCCTCATATGGAAGTGTGAAATGCCAGCTACTCCCAGACTCAGATAAGGGGGCTTATATATGAGCATAGATCAATTAAATCTTGCAAATGACAAAAGCTTCCAGTTAGTAATCTTGGTAAATAAATTGTACCCTTTGCCCAATCTCAACAAGTGACTTCAATCTTTTAGCTCCAGTGATATCAAAGGAATTCATGCCCATGGGCAAAGAAAAAACAGTCCACGCTAATTTATCAGAGATTAGGCATTCCCTCATATGGAAATGTGACACGCCAGCTACTCCCAGACACAGATAAGGGAGTTATACATGAGAATAGGTCAATTAAATCTTGCAAATGACAAAAGTTTCCAGTTAGTAATCTTGGTAAAACTCCCTCACTATGATGAATCCAATACATAAAATAATCAGCACCTTTGACTTGTGTTTAGCTTTCTATGATGCCTAAAAATTGGAAAAATTAGAACCACTCAATAGTAATGTACAAGATGTTAAAGACTTGGGGTTCGATCTTAAAAGGCCGACCTCGTTAAGAGTACAAGTTGATATTGTTTTCATCTTTAATTGGTGTGATTTTTTCCCTTAAATGCCTTCGCAAGATGGTGGCTCGCACCAATCTTAAAATTCTTGTGCTCATCTTTTTATTCTTAATCGAGTCGAATTGCTCGTTGGAGCTTAACGATACCAAGTAAGACTTGTGGTTAAATCTTAGAAAGTTGGTCTATTTCATGTATGGAATTTTATCCCTTTAACGCACAACACCCTCCCAAAAAGGGAATTTGATACAGGCTTCACCGTTTGGGCCAATTGCCCAACAGTTTCAATCGGGCAGGATATTACAGCTCTACCTATAATTCGTTTTAGGGGGGAGGGGGAAAAAACCTGGAGATTTTGTTGCCATTTTTAACTAAGAGACAAATCAGTCATCAAATAATCCAAAAAAAGAATAAGAAATTCCAAAATCAAAATCAATTCAACAATAAAAACAAGAAAATGAAATCACCTTGACCATGTGTAAAAAACAGTAAAATCCCATCGATAAAGCCAACAAACTTATAGTTATAAATCACTACATACATACATATGTTATATATACACAGAGACAGAGACAGAGAGGGAGAGGGAGAGGGAGAGGGAGAGAGAGAGACATACTAGAGTGAAGTTTGTTAAGATATTTTGCAGATACTTGGGAATTCCCATCCTCATTTTCTTGGTTCTTGACAGACACAATCTTTGTTGGGCCCTTGATGAATGACTGGCAACGTCTAATTCTTATACTGGCCGCTAAGAAAGCGCAGCAATTACATTAATGTCCCTGCCTTATTCGGTATTAATTATTCTACATCTAGATTTCTAGGGTTTTCCTATAAGGGCTCGGTGTTTTTCTTTCTTTCATTTTACACCCATGTAATTTTTTAACCGTTATTTTTTATATAACATAATCAAAAATTAAAAAAAAAAAATAGATAATTAAAATATTGTCTATTGTTCCATTGACAACGCTTCTCTCTTTTGATGTCAATGTGAAGTTGTAATACGTTTCATTTATATTTGAAAAAACTTTCGACGTCTATTTATTATAATAGATTTGTGATTCCATAATATCAGTTGAAAGATGGAATAAAATATATAAACCATGTTGTCAATAAAACAATCTAAATTCAAATAGAGATTTTTTGCATGTATGGATTAATTTCAGCAGTGGTCACTAAAATTTGTTAACCTTTTCAAAATGGTTAATGAAGTAATTTTCTTACAAATGTAGTGATCACTGTTTCTAATAGTTATACGAATAGTTACGTTAACCTAAAACTATAGGTATTATAGTAAATTTCATCGTTGAAATTTTAATTAATCCATAACGCAAACAAAGTCGCATTGATGTATGTTAAAGGCATAAAATTATAACACGATTTCTCCATATTTGTTCAGTTTTTGGTAAGCAATTAGTGAAGCTTCACATTTCTGTTGACGAATTTTTTAAAGTTGTCTCACGTGGCTTACTAGCTAATGCCATTTGTCTCATTGGACTTTAACAGTGCACGTAGAATTTTAGGTTAACATCTCAAATCAAGTGACCTTTAGTATAACTTGAGTGTGTGTGTGTGTGTGTGTGTGTGTTTTTCAATGGCGTAATTGTTGGTAAATTAACTCTTCTCACCTTTTGTGCCCGTTCTTTTATGGCATGCCTTGTACAT
>CAIGRQ010069805.1:0-11032 GCA_903798375.1 Fraxinus sp. D2006-0159 | reverse complement strand
GTGTACACCGTGATGTACACTCCGATGTACCACTAACAATGCTCATTTATTTACTATGAAGTTCAGCCAAAACTGTTCATTTCTTGGACTGTGTGCGCATGTCCAAGCATGCCGTGTTCATCATCACTCTTGAGATAAAGACCAGTGAAGGCCATCAATGAGTTTTCACTAGAAATTTCTCATTAATTGACTTATTTCAATAATTTTTTTTTTTTTTTTTTTTATTTCAAAGATTGGGCTCAAGAATTTGCTGGTTATCAGGTTCTGCAGTCAATTACAACCACCAAGAGTTGACTTTATTTTATTTCTGTTTAAAAAATGTTAAACCTAATCGTCTCGTTATCGTATGTATGAAGTAAATGTGGTGTTTTATCTTGATATAATTTAGACACTTCTCGTGTTGTTTTATCCTATTTTAATTGGTTATTTGAATCTATTTATTCTTGGACCTTGTTTACGCACTCGACTACCCGTCACATTATGAGAGTTGGTCATGTTCAAAGTCTTATATTAATACGAGGGAAACATTAAGGCAGGACTAGTGACATGAGTGAAGTGGTAACAAAATAGCTGTATTGGGATCGAAGAAATTATGACAGATTAGATAATGACTCGATGAACTTAATTCATACAAGAATCCACTCGCTCCAATAGTCGAAACAAATATCGATCCCGAGTTTCTAAATACTAATTGTTAATAGTAAGTAGTTGATCGATCCATTTTAAGTGAGGGTTCCAATCCCTAACACAAATCTATTTGAGGCAAACAACGAAGTTGTTGAGACTTAAACAAGAATTTTAAGACATTTTGCTATTTACCAATGTCCTTAATTAATTGGTTCAAAGTTCAAACCACCAAGAACATGGAAGACCAGATCTCAAAATAAAAAAGGGAATCTTTTGACAAATTCATTCAAATTGAAAACTAGGGTGTAATTTACTCATTCAAATTTTGAGATCATGCAATTCTTGTTAATGAGTTGGTGAGTCTTGTAACATAAGATCTTCATGCAACTTTTCAAGTTTGAATAGTCCATTCATATCTAGTTTGTTGTCCTTTTTGTGTTCTCAACTTCTTTGTACTCGCAATATATCTTCTTGCCTCGATCCATTCTCCCTTCAGAAACGTATATTATTGAAATTTATTAACTCATATAGATGTGAATTGCGTGTGAAGTTAAAAGAAGAATATTGAATATCCATGAATCAGTGTGTTCAATATATTGCTTACAAAACAATCATTTACAAGATGGATGGTTCGAAATAGTCTTTCACAAGATTATGATGATAATGCAAATCGAATGTGTGTGCATTTGAAGGTTCTCTCATGCCATATATGTGTAGGAGAATAGTTATTACATGGTCTAAGGAAATAAGACTAGGTCTAGACTTCCCAACTTCTTTATTAATGTGGTTTTGACTTGCTATCTTTTAAATGCAAAGTTCGTTTTAATCTTTTTGATAGTTTAAGCGAGACTAGGCCAATTTTAGGTGAAATCAAACCTAAAAAAACATAAAATGTGACTTTACGGCAATATTTAAATTTGTACCATATCTAGAATGTTTTAGAACAATGTTTAAAAAATGAAGTTATGAATTACTGACATATTTAAGAGTCCGTTCGGTAGAGATTAAAATTGAAAAATTAGTCGTTATTGTTGACTTTTATTAGACGAATGGAACTCAATAACGACTATATTTTCAATTTTAATCTTTACCAGACACGCCCTAAATCTGAAAATGAGTTATTACATGACAGAAACCGTTATCTTAGATGCTAAAATCACACGTAAAGGTCACGTTAATATTTAAGCCTAGGTCTCTAGATTAAATCTTCTAAGGATAAATGGTGTCAGCAATCAAACATGGCCATAGAGTTAAATTGTGATTTTAACTTCCTAAGTAACTTTTTTTTTTTTTTTTTTTATCTTATTTCGGGTTGGATGCTTACTGTTGAAACTAGTTGCTTATAAGCTTAGCCAAACATATTGTCCAATTTGATTAAATCTCTCTTACCAAACATACCAAAATGTGCAACCAATAACTGGTGTAAAAGACATTAAGCCCCTGTTTGGTATACATTAAGAGGGTGTTTAGTGTGGATTAAAATTAGATTTTTATTTAATTGTGATAAAAGTTTTTGAAATGTGTAGTTGAAAAGATGTGGGACCCATGAAATATGTGGTTGATATTGATTGTTTGACTTTGACTTAGATTAAAATCAAATTTTAATCTGGCCCAAATAGGCCCTAAGATTTTCATTTTCATTTTTCTACTCATTTTCAACCACACATTCTTCAATAAAATAATATTATCACATCAATAATTTTTTCTTCTTTTTCAACCACATTCTCCATCAATCTACTATTCCAGAATACATTCTTTCAAAATAATGTAGCTCAAATACACCCTAACATAGGAAGAGAAAGAAATGTAATAAATATTTTACATTCATGTCTCAAGTACACAGTTTTATTAGAGTTACAAAAGACCACATGACACAATATACAGGGACTGTTTGCAGTCGATTCTATACACTTCAAAAACAGCAACCCCGTCGCAAGCACGACCAACACAATAGACTACTCACTATTCATTGAATCCAACTTGGCAGTCACAAGAAATTGAAGAAAATGAGAGAATGCAGAAATGGTCGAACATAGCATATAGCAGCGATAAGAGATTTCATGTATATATGTGAATAAACTCTCCTTCCTCTGCTTCTTCGAAAACTTCCTCCTACATGTGAAGCATCCATAACAAAAGACAGATACTGCCNACTCTCCTTCCTCTGCTTCTTCGAAAACTTCCTCCTACATGTGAAGCATCCATAACAAAAGACAGATACTGCCTGGTAGATGATAGTAATATATGCACATTCGAGTTTCATAATTAGAATGACAAATTTATATGGATCATGCTATGTGTACATAGCATTATCCATGGGGGTTTACATAATGGCCACGTGGCCAGCCCCTATTGGAGGGGTGCCTGGGCCAGGCACCCTTCCAATAGGGGCCTGCCACGTGGCCATTATGTCAAACTTTATGGATAATCCTATGTACAAATAGCATTATCCAATTTATATATGTAAAACCTAAACAGAAGTTAGTAGTTATTGCTGACCAATTCTTATTCAGAATCAGCCGCTTTAGGTATGTGTTCAAATTTTCTCTGGCTTCTCATCAGGATCACTCTTTGGGCTGTCGAGAGAGTCTCCAATGTATGATCCATCAGACTGACAGATAAAGATGTTCAGATTGCTGGACGGTAAAGATTCCTGAGTGATCCAAAAAAATGCATTCAGATCGGGTTATCTGATTATGGTTTACTGATAGATATAATGTACAGTTCTGAAAAACGACAGAAATATATGCATTTGGTGTTCGTCTAGAAGTTCATGCATCACAAGAGATTCTGAATGTGAAGTGACGAGAAACAGGGATATTGACCCACAAAAGGACAAACCATTTCTTTCATATACATCTCAGAGGAACCAATTGATGAATAGAATTTTGTAACTAGAAAGCATATGACAATTCATCACAAATACGTATTGCACTTATAATAAAGACTGCACCAACAAATCTGTAACTTACCAAATCACATGATCCTTGACCCTCTGGCTGGAACAGAATAGGTCGGCATCGCTTGTCTTCATTCATCAAGCTTGAATTCTGAAAGTGTGAGACAAGAGCTATCTTTCCCTGGATTCTCGCATATGCTAAAGAAGCAACCTTTTCACTATTAAACTTTTCCCATCTCTTCCCATTAAATGCCTGCACGGATTCGCATGTGACGAAGTCAATTTGTCACCAAGAAGATTCATAAATAAAATATATAATTATGTAGCTTGCCATGGTGATTACGAAACATGAAAAGAACAATTGCCAAATGTTCCAAACTTTTTAGGGAAGTGAAGCAAAAATGAACACAAACCTCATAGAAGGTGATGATGTGTGAAGGAGACACCATGTTGATGAAGGCATACCCAACGTTGCACTTATTCTGGACGAAATAATTTAACATTAATAATCTATGGATTGACCTTAGCAAAAATTAAATAAATATAACTCAACAGAGAAATTACCTTAAAATCAATTGGCAAATAGAGGAAATCGTATGTACCCTTGTGAGTTTCATCAATAGCCGCCAGCAGCATCTTTGAAGTGTACCTTCAGAGAAGGAAAGTAAGAAAAATACTTCAAGAATAAGTAATTAGATAATGAAAAAGGATATTTAAATTATTGTTAACGTTTCTTACTTGTTTGGGATATTTTTAATCATCAAAGTAGTCCTAGTATCTTCCCCATTGATGATCTTTTCCAAATCTAGTTGATATTGCTTTTTGTTATCCATGTGGCTTCCACTATCAGCCCTTCTACGACCACGTTCACCAATTAATGCATCATTGGCGGCTGCTCCAATGCCACCATAAGAGCCATTCCCAAAATATGTAGGACCATTTATTGACATTGACATCATTCGGGAACTAGGAGAACCAGTTTCGGTGAAGTTTCCAGCAAAACCAACACCCATGTTCATGGCTCCAGGAACCCCCATATTCATTGCATGATTCCCATTGGTATGACCAAAATTTGTGGCTCCAAATGCTACAGGGTTCATATAGGATGTTTCTGGTGACTCGGGAAAAAAACCAAAATGCCTTTCTAGTTGAATACCAGATGGAGCAGATCCAACGTGATGGTGTGAACCGTGAAATGATCCAGGCTGAGTGGGGTATGGATAACAAATTCCCTGTCTAGAGGAAGAAAATTGACGTCCCCTCGATGATGTTGACCAGGCAGAAGAATTTATGCTCTCTGAGTGAATAGTGGGACTTCCCCAAAGAAACTGAGGACCAGAAAGTGTTCCAATGCTAGATGACTTGGAATCACCAAATGACGACACTTGCTGATAAGCTGTTCCTGGTGCTGTATTAGCCTTGGTAATAACCTGTTTCACATGGCTTATTCTTCCAGGATCTTTACCAATAGGAGCAATCTTCACAGGAT
Organism: Fraxinus sp. D2006-0159; assembly: GCA_903798375.1. NCBI lineage: Eukaryota > Viridiplantae > Streptophyta > Magnoliopsida > Lamiales > Oleaceae > Fraxinus > Fraxinus sp. D2006-0159. The sequence goes on along the minus strand of CAIGRQ010069805.1, from coordinate 6,017 downwards.
TTGAAACCTGGGAAGGAAGAATGGAGGCCAAACCAGGCAAGTGGTTGCTCCCCACCGGGCTGAGACTTCCCAAACCAGGTGACCGACTATAACCATGCAATGGATTGAGCTCAACCGGACTGCCAAAATTTGACCAGCTACCTGTGAAAATCGTGCAACTAGATTTAATTTAAAATAAGTTGCAATTATGAATATTGAATACAAATAGGATATATTCATTATCTTCAAAAAGATCATCTGTCAACGTGCCTGTAGGGGAGTTGGCTATAGGTGAACCAACTTGATGAAGGAAGCTTCGTGTGTCATCTTGTTCATGCTCCAAAGTAAGTTGCTGCATTAAGCTAGGCAACAAAAAATAAAAATATGTAATTACTGTCAGCAAAAAAATGGAAATAGTGATGGTAAATAAAAATAAGAACCAACACAATATTAGAACATAAAAGCTGAGATATTAACATACCTCCGGCGGGCTCCACCGGGCCTGCTAGGTTCAAGCTTAATTCGCTTCCCAGCTATGTCACTTCTATTTAAAGCCTTGAGAGCTGCTTCTGCAGCTCTAACATCATAAAACTCAATGAACTTATGGTGTCGTTTATGTGGTGTTTCCCTGATCTGCATTTCATAAAAAGACAACTAATGCAACAAAAGAGGAACTCCAACCGGAACCACTATAAATAACAGCAGAAGATAAAACAAGGACAAGAAGTTAACAACTAGATGCATGGGCAAAATCATACCTCCTTGACTTCACCATAAGCCCCAAATATTTGGCGAAGGTCATCATTGGTTACTGAGGCATCTAGGTTGAACACCACGAGTGTTCCTTGGTTAATATCTTTCTCTGATGGGTTATCCTGAATGTTGCAAGAAGAAAACCAATACGTGATCATCTATTCAATGACGTCGAAAAAAAGGTGATATTTTGGTACATACCTTGGGAATCGAAAAATGAATATCAAGTTTTCTTCGTCTTAAGGGCCTGTTTTGTAACATGCGCATTGCAGTTCGAGCAGCTCTTATGTCATAGTAAGATATCATAACAAATCCCCTGTGCTTACATGCAGTATAGAGAGTTCTGACGTCTCCATATTGCTATTAGCAGAAAAAGAAAAAGCAAATATAAGTTGTGTAATAAATTAGTTTCACTCAAACTTAAATATACAATTAGTATAACATAATTTGACTAGAGGGAACAAATGACAAAGTTTTAAAAAATTCACAAAGCAAAAGTTTGATTAACAAAACAAAAACACCATAGCTATAGTCAGTACATAAGTTCATCGAAGGTCCTAATTTAAAGCATATTCAGCTTGTCGCCGTCTTAGACAATAGCACATAACTATCGTCTCTTTTATACGAACTGGAGATATTTGGGTGATTAGATCCAAAGAGAGACAAATACTTATATGGTTTGTGAATAGAATTTTATACGAGGAAAAATATTTCCATATGGAAATCAAATCATGACTTCAATACCTGTGAAACATCCTAAGAATTCTCAAATTAAAGATCTATTTCAGGATAAATATCATGTCTTTCTAGTTCTTCTTTTTCATTTTAGATTTTATTTTCATGTATTTAATTTTACGAAGCTGCCCTTTTTTCTATCAATCAACATTTTGCAACGAATTGAAGTTTAAACTAAATAAATAAGGTAAACAATTACCATCCAGGGAGTAACAAAGTGGACTCGCACTCACATACAGACATAATAAAATAAAATTCAACACTTTCCACCCTCTATGTCAATCTGAAAAAGCAGATTATAAAGTTCCCCAAAATTAAGAAAAACAAAAATATACGACTGGAATACCACCTCCATGCAATAGATTATTCATGTTCTTCATTTTCTCAAACTTTAGAAGTTTCCTTGGCAGCAAAAATCAGCGGTAAGTTAAGTAAATATAGGGCAACACATGATCAAACCCACTCCAAAACAATATATGAATAAAAGAATTAAAAAAATTGAACGACTAAATAGCAGATATCTTCAGGTTTCTGAAATTATCAAAATGATTAGTAGGAAGCAGAAGCAACAAAGAAAATATTGCATCAAAAGACTAATTTAGCAAGCAAAATAAAAGGGGGTGAAAATATTGACAAGAGAAGGATGAAAAAATTTAGGAATCTGGCTAATAAATTATACCTCAAAGAGACTCTTCAGTTCTGAGTCCTCTACGTTACTGTTTATGTTCCGTACAAATAATGTTCTTGAAGGATGCTCTCCATACGGGTGTTCACCGCTAACATTAGCAAAGCCATTTTGGAAACCATAATTGGCAATGTTGTTTCCATTAATACCATCAGACATACATAACCTCAAGATTCCATTCACTAGATTCTCTTGAGGCTCGGATTCTAATTCTATTCCCCCTCCACTGCCGAAGAAATCATCTTCTAATTCCTCAAGTTGAGTCGGCAAGCCACTAAGATCAAAATCATCAATGAGACCAGCTAGGAGCTCCTCTTCATCACCAGGGAGAAAGCCTATAGCATTCGGTTCAATATCTTCGAGTGGATCCTTAACTTCGTCTTCTAGACTAAGTTTACCTAGGCTTGGTAAAGTATCATCAACTGATTGAACACTTTGCTCAGATTCATTAAAAGTTACTGCAAGTGATAAGAACCCACTCTAAGAAATAATTCAATGTAACAGGAAGACACAGAGAAGCTCAATCAATTGTGCTTACACTTCTCGTGCGGAAGGACAGGCAATGAGCTAGAAAAGAGGCTAGCATCAATTGACGAATGATATACATCAGTTCCAGATGGGTTTCTCCATTCACTTCTCTCTTTACCTGGGATGTTTGTGAATGGAGTTTTAGATAGACCTACAAAAAAATGTAAAATAATCAGGCGATGAGAATCTATTTCTGAAAGCGTATCTCAAATCTCTGACATCTCATAGCTGCAAAAGAGGAGGAACCTTCAAAGTTACCTGACGTAGAATTATTTGAAGGTTGCTCCATTAGATCACTTCCTGCAAAGAAAAAACGATATCTAAGTATCATAATAGCCCTCTAGAGAAATTAGTAAGTTCGTCAATAAAAATAGAAGTTCCAAAAATCGCATACGCATGCATACACAACAACCTTAACCTTTTGAGGCTAAAAGTAAGTCATTCTATCAACTGTCTCACAAAAAAGTAATAACAAAATAAGAGCAAGCGCAAAGAGACATATGCATGCATACGCGACAAACTTGATTGCCTATTTCAATAATTACATTGGCCACCAACTACTCATATGCATTTCAAATTAAGAAATGAGCAATGAATTAACAAATGAATACTTTTATCAAGAAATTGAGAAACTTCCATTGAATATTTAACAACTACAACCAAAAATAGGCAAATACCAGTATAAAATAAATAGTATATTCACTTAAAAAATCAAAACAGAGGAAATTTTGGAACAAAAATTGCTCAGCTGATTAAAACAACTAAAAGTTCAATTCATGAAAAACTACTCAGAATTTGGATTAATTGTAAGAAAACATTACAAATCAACTCATATTTCAATTTGGGATTTGGTCAACCTGCCCTCTAAATAGATAAAAACAACTAAGATTAACAAAATTCCCTAATCACAGAAGCATAAAAAACATAAAACTTACTGCAAAATTCAAATTCAAAAACTTGACGAAAATCCAAGAAAAGATCACACCTTTAGTTCTTCATCGTAAATAAAGATCACAATTTTACCGTAAAAATCAAACTTATTTAGAATCTTGAGCACAAATCATATATCAAAACCTCTAATAAAAAATTATTAAAAATCCAAATCAGTTCTACTGAGAGAGAGAGAGAGAGAGAGAGAGAGAGAGACCTCATGAGACAGATGAAGACGATGATAACTGCTCAAAAAGCTAATATAGAAAGTTAACACTTAAAAACAGTTTCGTAGAAGCAGAAGAATTTTGATCTTCTACTCTTCCACTTCCACCTCTTCCGCCGGAATCCCAGTCAATATTTTCGGAGAGAGAGAGAGGAAAATGTTTTAGAGGGAGAGAGGGATGAAACCCATAAATAAAGTAAATAAAATGGTCCAAGAAACACAGTAGAATATGATTGGAGGGAAAAGGGTATCTGAATATATCTTTATCTAATTATTATTGCAAAGTGCAATTAACTATTGGATGGTTTGAACGGTACTCTTCAATTGCAGAGCACTTGAGCAAACAAGGGAAAAATGAGATGGAGATTGGTTTATAATTAATTATAGAGTTTGACCCAAAAAAATATATATATAGAAGGAAATAATATATAAAAAGAAAAGAATTTTTCTTCTAACCTTTAATGATATTTTTTAGTTTCAAAATCTCAAGAAAATATTTGTAATCATCTGCATCGAATAAGAAAGGGAATTAGCTTTATACATTTTCCTTTTCATCCGTTTTTCATTCTTCCACACTTGACTTAATAGATTCTGCCGTGATGATTTTATTTGGGTTTTATTTCATCAGACTACTCCATTATTAGTATCGAAAATGACGTTGTTTAAATTTAAGGGAGTAGACTAAGTTCGTTAATTTGAGATTGATCGTGAAAACTCAAAGTAGATAAGTTGTGGATGTCAACGAGTTGGACTCCAATATATCATAAGTTGAAGTGTCAGAGATAAACTAGATTACAATCACATAACACTTGAGCTCGCAACGCAAATAGAAGTGCGCTCGATATTCGACAAGTGTCCTCGAAAAAGACAATCGTTATTTGACTATCAAAAATGAAAATTATAGCACGATGCACTCCATGATATTTGGATTATATTTGTTTTGTGTTCACCTACTCTGACAAATTTATGTTGTGTATAATTCTCATTTTTTTTAAAATATATTTTTTTTCTCTTTAATTTTCGGTCGCACATTCTTCATTAAAATAATGTTACACACCAATATAAAAATTCATTCTTTTTTAACCACACATTATCCATTAATTTACTATTCCAAAATATATTCTTAAAAAATAATGGGGCTCAAACACCCGCCTTATAATCTTCTTGTTAAATGGCCTATAAATCGGAAATAAATGCATGTATTTGCATCTTCCAACATGTATGCATAACAAATCAATTATGCTATAGGTACAGAAAATATTTGACAGAAATTTTACGGAAGAATACTTGATAATTTTTCATTAATTTTTTGAAACACCAATGACAGAATAAATACATAGATAAATTAAAGGAAGCATTGCAGCAGCAATCCCGAACCTTTTAATTTTTTGTAAATTTTATCCTAACATTTAATTTGTACAAGCGAATATCTCTAATCTTTGAAAAAGTCACAAATGGGTCCAAATGGATGAATTTGACGGTCAGTTGATCAAGAAAAATGAACATGAACCAATTTAATCAAATTAAAAAGGTAAAATGATAATTTAGAATTACCAAGTTAAATAAATTAAAAAAATCTGAAAAAAAGGGTTGTCCCCTTCAAACCACCCACCCCCACCAACCACCAGCAACGCCGGCACCACCAACAGAAACCCATTCACCCATATCAGACATGACCGCCACCACCACCCGTTTTTTATTCAAAACTTATTGACTTTTCCCTATCTCCACTTCAAATCGATCCAGATCCCCTTCTTCCCTATTTGAAGCAGACCTGAATTTCTGCTTTTATCTTCATCTTTGATCTAATTTTTCTCAATTTTGAAAGATTGATTTTTAGTTGTGATTTGTGATGGTGGTGAGATAGATAATGGTCGATGGTTGTCAGATAGTGATAGTGATTTTTAATGGTAGTGAAATAGGTGGCGATGTTGTGTGTATTTGGTTGTTTGCTCGTAGTTGCTGAACTTCTGTTTCAATGGCAGATTGTGTGTGGTGCTTGTTCTAGTTAATAATAACGTTGAAGACAGTTTTGTTAGCCATTTTCAAGAACGGAGGAGGTGGTGGTGGTGGTGTTGGCTTTGCTGCTGGCTGTGGGAAAGGGGTGGAGGTTTGAAGGAGACAACCACTTTTTTTTATTATTTTTTTTAAGTTTTTTTGTTTATTTATTTAATGTGGTAA
>CAIGRQ010069792.1:0-11080 GCA_903798375.1 Fraxinus sp. D2006-0159 | reverse complement strand
GCACACACAACATGAGTATTTTTAGAAAAGAACCAATATCAAGCTATCCTGACAAAATATATGCTCATAACTAAAGTTTCCCTTTAATGTGCCCTTATTATTCCTGTCCCCTTGCTCTTCTTATAAGCAATTGTTTAGGTTGCTCGTTTAGTTTCATGATAATTTGTTGTGCAGTATATTCTGTAGCAATTGTGTAAACTTTTGATACTCTTCATTTTGGTATGATTGGGTTTCATAGTTGTTAGAGGACCTCTTTTGCATTTTCTGTAGAATTATAATGCAATTTGAACTTTTCATCTGNGCAATTTATATCATTTTCCTTTTTCAGTTCATCATGAAGTGAGAGATACTCTTATGACTTGTGAAATTTTATATCCATGGATCATATCTTGACTTGAGTTTACTGGTTAGTCATGTAACAAAGGATAAGGTACTGAGACTACTTCTTAATTTTCTAGCCTTTAGGTGTACAGATCAAATCATAAACATCAAGTTGGATGAACTAAACATATTTGGTGGCATGCGTTCAGGATGGAAAATTCTACACGATACAAAAATTGGGAAGCGAATTTGAATAATTATTTTGATTTTCTTATCAAAAGAAATACTTGGCCTTTTTTTTTAATGTTGTTAACGTTGATAGTTTGATACCAGTAGGCTAAGGTCGGTTAAATATTTTTTTTTTTTTTTATTTTTTTTCTCCTTTCCCCCCCCCCCCCCTTCTCTCTTTCTCTCTCTCTATATATATATGTATATATATTTTTTATTTTATTTTTAAATTCCTTGTGCTTGGGGATAGAGAAACAGTCACTGGCGAGCTCAAAGTTTTGTTGATCACCCTCTAGTCATGAAGAATGGTGCCGGTCCTGTTTCAGCAATTCCTGGCAGGTTGGATGAGAATAATATTGCAGTCCTCTCAACCATGCAGTCGTGTCAACAGAATCCTATGGTATCTGACTCTAGCAGGGATGCCTCCTATAGGGCAATAGAACTGCAAAATGCACTAGGAAACAAAGCAACTGGCATACCTGTGCCTCTGCAAACAAGCATGCATATTTCTGTCCTAAATGATGGAGCCTTCTCCCATACATTACCTAGGCGAGCTTCTGATGCACAGTCAACTGAGTGTCCTACCACTACAGACACACTGAATCCTCAGGAGGATCTAACAATTGAAGGGGGCACAATTAACATTTCAAGTGTCTACTCCCAAGAGTGAGTTACATTTTCCTATATTATCTAGTTTTATATCTTATGAAAAGCTACATGTTCCCTTGAGCAACATAATCTTGATCAACCATGTTTTATGCCTATCTGAGAAGCATGGACTTGGACACAGTCACGCCATAGACACTCCATGCCTTGGAAATGACACTCCTACATGTGATGTTTCAAAAAAGTAGGAGGAGACATTAGGGACACGGTAGATTTAAAATCTTCAAAAATATACAATTACGGAATGTACTTTCTTTAATTTTTTATTTTTTTTACAAAATAAATTATTGAGTGAAGCTATATTACTATTGCGAGAGAGAGAAAATGCATATGGTAGATATAAAACAAATTCGACATGAAGTTCATGGATTTTTCTCACCTTATTTTGTCTTTTTACCACAGATGTTTGTGTTGGTGTCCAATATGTGTTGGACACGGACACAGCAACCGAGAAAGAATGTCTGTGCTTCATAGATGCTTAGGAATACATGCCTGTGTAGCAATACTTCACTGACCAACAACTTCTACCAATATATCTCTTAACCTAGGATGCTTACCAAAAATATCTATTATCTAATGTGGTAGTTGCAGATTGCTTCATTTCTTGTAATCTGGTTCACGGAAATTAATAGCGACCTAGCGCCTTAGAGTTTAGTATATTTACAACTTCATAGGTCCTGTTATTAGACAGCACTAGATTGAACAAACTGACGAGAAATGATTTTAAGTTGCTAATACCTAATTTATTGGGACTACGACTTAGCCTCATGTTGTATTTCTTTGGAATCATTCTAAGGAATTCTCCAACCAGGACGGAAGTAGTATTTTATGTCTATCCCGAGAAATTACAAATAACTTCGTCATAATCTGCTCAACTTTTGCCTGAGTTCCCTTCTGTTTTTTGTCTTTAGAAGGACGCATGCACTCTCTAGTGCTAATTTCTTACCTAATAGGCATATTCGATTATGATCAGGTTATTGAATTCATTGACACAAGCACTTCAGAGCTCAGGTGTGGATCTATCCCAAGCCAGCATATCAGTGCAAATCAATCTTGGGAAACGGGCAAATCCTGAACCAACATCGGGCATATCAATCACCAAGGTACAGAACATTCTGTTAATATATTGGCAATACATTATGCTTGTAGATGATCTGAGCTCCAATATCACAATAGTTCTATGCCATGGTAGCGTGTTTGGTACACAATATTAGAAAGCATCAGACAATACTAAGAAGAAGCAGCTAATTTTTGTTTTTATTTTTTATTGTGCTTCCCAGTTCTGTCTAATATTGTAATATTGTTGAAGGATTGCAATTGTTACTCTTTTACCACTGATCTTACATTAAATCTTTCACTACTGTATAGGATCAGGAAACTTCTATTCCTACACCCAGGCTTTTTCAAGATGTGAACAACAACGAAGACTTGGATCAAGCTCGCAAAAGGTTGAAGATTTGAGCGTTGTTTGTTTGTCTTATGGGCAGCGATTGTAACTCAGTTTTGTATCATCTATCATCTTTTGTTTTAAGTAACATGAAGGGCATGTTTGTTTCATAGTAGTGGACATGACCGGTTAATATAATCATCAAGATTTAAATTTTCTTCTTCTTCCAAGTTAATCATAAAGGTTCGTTTGATAGGCAAAGGTAGAAATGAATTCAAATTTTATGTTAGTTGGAAAATAAAAACCCACCAAACTTATAAGAATTCGTTTTCCATAAAAACAAAGAAAATGTAGTTTAAAGTGGTTGTACCTTGAAATTTTGTTTTCATTTCCAAGTTGCAATCAAAGGGTCAAAATGAAATTCGTTTTCTTCGGATATAACATTTTTCATGGAATTCGTTGCAATCAAACAGTGCTTAAGATGTTTTGGCATACATAACTCAGAAAACCAATTAAACATGATTCTGTGAAGGAAAATTTTGAATGCTTCTTGCTACTTTAAAAATCTTGTGCAGCATTGTAAATCTAGGATTAAAAATCAATGTTCAGTGTGGAAAAAATTTCTACTTTAGCCTGGGTTTCTACTTATTTTGAAATTAAGGATAAAACAATTTACACTGTGAGTTCTTCAGGAGAGTTAATATCAAAGCGTAAAAACGGTTTGACCTAAAATAAAAAAGGACTAGAAATGTTCAAAATTCATTTCAAGTTGTTGATTATAATTCAGATTACAACTTTTCTTATTCTATTAGAGCGACTTTAAGAGACATTTTATTTTTAATGAACATAATCTATAATTTAAAAATCATATATAAATTTAGAGAGTAATTTTTTTTTAAAATACTTTAACATGCTATTTATATTTAATATTAATTTTACTGCTCCAGAAAAATATTTATTATTTTTCCCTATCTTTTATTTTTACTAGTTTTCCTCCAAATTATTATATTATTTTTCTTCATTAAAAATTAAAATACTTTAAATACATTTAATTATAGAGAGTGAGTTTGACTCTTTCTAAATTAAAATGTTAATTTAAAGTTTTAAACACTATCTTGGAATATAAATTTAAGTTAACTTTATAAAATAAAGAATATTTTATCCTTAAAATAATCTTTCTTGAAGATGCTCTTAGCCATTAGTTATCCGTTTGCACGATCTTTGCAATTAAGTAGTTTTCCTTTTCATATATCATTAATTGCCAAAAAAAAAAAAAAATTACTTTATTATAGTGGTCTAAATTTGTGTTTCTTAACACATTATGAACAATTGAACAGAAATTAAAGGATACCATTTCTTGACATTAAGAGCTTGTTTGGTTTAGATTTTTTGGATGAAGAATTAATTTTGAATAGTGATATGATGAGATATGTGTGGTTGAAAAATAAGAAAAAATTATTGATGTGATGAAAAATATTATTTTATTGAAGAATGTGTGATTGAAAATGAGTAGAAGAATAAAAATGAAAATTTTTAAATGTATCAAACATTGGAGGAAAAATTGATTTTGAATAGTGATATGATGGGAAATGTGTGGTTGAAAAGAAGAAAAAATTATTGATGTGATGGAAATATTATTTTATTGAAGAATGTGTGGTTGAAAAATGAGAATTGATTTACTGTAAAATTGAAGAATCCTAACCAAACAGACTCTAAAACAGCCCTTATCGTACGGCTCCTTCCTTAAAATCTGTGAACTCGTAATCCACTGGACCAACTAATGCCTAGTCTCCGACCAATCACAATGCGACAACACATTCTTTGAAAACCATATGGTTTTCCTTTCATTACTATGGTGGTTTCACATCCCATTTTATATCTGTACATGCTTTATCCGACAGCATATTTTGCCAAGAAAACCTGACGTTTTTTACCAAATGGAAACGACAACAAGAAAGAAATCTACCGCCCTCTACTTTAGCTAATAGAGATAAACCTATACATCTCTTTCATTATCCATCTAGGGTTAAAGAAAGTAGCAATTTCAGGGTTTTCTTTAAAGGGTTTTTTTCTGTTAATTTTGTCGGTTTGATTTCTGCAAAATTACAGAAAAAAAAGAGAGAAAAAAATGGGGAGAGGAAAGGTTCAATTGAAGCGTATAGAGAATAAAATTAATAGGCAGGTGACTTTCTCAAAGAGGAGGACTGGTTTGCTGAAGAAAGCTCACGAAATCTCTGTGCTGTGTGATGCAGAAGTAGCTTTGATTATTTTCTCCAACAAAGGAAAGCTCATTGAGTATTCCACTGATTCTTGGTACGTTTTCCATTTCGATCCGTGCATCATTCTCAATATGTAGAATATCGTTTTCGGTTAGTGCATTAGAAGCTGTAATCTCGCAGCTTTGATATATATATTCTTTTCTTTTGTAATATATGCTGCATAAACAAAGACTTTCATTATTTTTCTATTTCTTCAAGGAAAAAAAAAATTGATCAGCGGAAATTCTAGGTCATAATTTGTTTCTTTATTTTTATATGATTGCTGTGGTGCTTAATCAATTTTATCCATTAATATCTAAACTATTATCCCAAAATTTTATATTCTAGGTTGATGATATTACTCATTTTTTATCAAACAAAATAAAAAAAAAATAATTGATTAATTAATGGTTGCATTCTTGATCATGATTTTATCCATCTCTACTATCTGCTGCTCATTTTTTCTAGTTTATTACAATATATAAAGGTTTTCTGAATTGTCTGCTGATACCATTCAATTATCAGATCATACTTTAGGAACCCTCAGTTTTCTCTTGATTCTTTGAATTAATTCCTTAATCTGTCAATATTTCTGACTAAAGGGTTTGACAAATTCTTTACGAATTTTGTGTTTAGTTTCTTGGTTCCCATATATGAAGCCATCACCAGGATGAGAATTTTATCAATAAACAGAAACTATGAACTTGAAGGAAAGTGGCAGCCTTAGTTCGAGAAGTACGAAGGGGGGTGAGAGAAAAACTTTCCGAAAGCTATAAAGATAGGAGTTCTCACATTACTTATGACATGCAATAAGAGATATATGTTGATAAACAAAAAAAAAAAATTTCTTAAGGTTGAAGAGCTACAAGTGAATAAATTTCGTTGGAAGTCATGCAATAAGAGAAACGCAAAGATAATATTTAGTAAAAAATTAAAAATAGGGATATATGTTGATAAAAACATGAGATTAATCCTAACTATGAGGTGGTACACTTCGTAAATTAAAATTAGATTTTTTTTCATCACTTATTTTTATTTAGAAACATTACCGTTTGCAATAACTTCCCAAAAATACTCTTAATCCGACAGGCACGTGAATGAAGGGGTGAGGTTAAGAAAAAAATTAATATAAAATAGTTATATGGTGAAGTTATTTTGAGGTTTTTTTTTGAGGCTTTTAGAAATGTTATGTTTATATGTTTGATCGATACTAAAAGATATATGTTGCTTACATTAATTGTTTATGAAAAAGATGCTTCCTACGGTACTATATTGAACCAACTCATTTAAAAATTCAAATAGTCGGAAAGGAAATACATTTAGCCTTTGTTTGGTGGAGATTAAAATTAGATTTTTCGTTGATTTTGATAACAGTTGATAAAATGTGTAGTTGAAAAGTTGTTAATCCCTTAAAATGTGTGATTATAATTAATTATTATCTTCAACTTGAATTAAAGATTTTAATCCATACCAAATAGGGGTTTGGTCTTCAAAAATTCCAAGCGCAGGCTCGCAGCGTTCACTTGGAAAATATATAATAAAGTGTAACATTAATTTAAATATTAAATTTTTAAATTTGAATCGATCATCAAGTGTTTCGCCACACAATGCAACAAATCTCACAGATACTGTCGACATAATTTTGATTTTCGTACCTTAAAATTATAGTCCAAATATGATTAATCGATCTCAAGTGTAGGAAATATATTACGTTCGTCTTTATGTTGGCAAATGTTTTAGTTATTAACATTTTGTAATTTATATATTGCACATCTTTACCCGTTCCTCTTTATAATCTTTCAATTTGGATAAATTGCAAATTTCATCCCAACCTTCGGCAAAAGTACCTCTTTACATTTTCCATCTGTTTTTACTGTTTAAGTCCTCTTCGTTGGCCTAGACTTGTATTTAATGAAGGGTAAAATAGTCCAGCTGCAAAATTCCAAGAATGTCGAAATTGGCAAGCATCATCTTCACACTACACATTAATAAGTCAACTGAGTCCCTTTTTTATGCCCATTATTTTTGAAAAAACTGAGTATTGAATAGCTTTTTTTTGAAAAATGTATGATTAAAAAATAAGTAAAATTAAAGAATTTTAAAATAATAGTTGCCAAACAAGGGTTAAGTATTACAAAATCTCAAATTATTAAACTATACTGTGATCACTGTTGCCTCATCCAATTACAAATTAAGGAGCTTGATTGAGCCTCAATTTTTTTTATTTTTTTTTTTTGCGTCAAAAATGCATTTTGCAATAGTGATTTGATAGGGAATGCGTGGTGAAAAATAAGGAAAAGTTTTGGATTTGCCTATAATATTATTTTACTGAAAAATGTGCAGTCGAAAATAAGAGAGAAAAAATATATTTTGAAAATAATGGAAATCAAACAAGAACAAGATAATCAATGGCACCTTAGCTTCTGTTTGACAACCATTAAAACAAAACTTTTTTTGTCAAATTCATTTTCAATCACATTCTCACAATAAAATTTTGCACTTAAATCCAAATTTTTTCCCACGTTTTAACCACACATTTAAAAAAAAAAAAATTTACCCATTCAAAATTCATTCTCCCCCAAAAAACTCATTTTAATGGTTGTCAAACCGGGAAGCCCAAAATATTTTAATGTGAACAATTTTATACTACAAAGCATTAGGTACACACTGTAGCAGAACATGATGTAAATTATACAACCTTGCAAAGTGAAGAAAGGACTCTCAAAGTTCAAACATGATATAGAAATAGTGTGCCAAAAATCCTCATGCGCTACCAAATCATAAAAGGCTGAACGTCTCTCTATTCACACACTGATATATATAGCAGAGTGATCAGTAATTTCCGCTCATCGTTCCTTTCTTGCTAATCTACTTGTAATAGAAGTATTCGTGCAACAACAGTTATGTTAAGGGGAAGCTTTCCGAGTTACACCAATTTACTCAACCGCGTAATCGTATATTTATAAGAAGGCATACGTTAATATATTATAGATTATCAATAAATGTATTCTATGTTCAAATAAGTTAAGCTTTTACATAAGGCGATTCAAAAACCATATTGTTTTGTATCATGTCGTAATATATAATTCTTTTCCTTGACAGCATGAACAGGATCCTAGAGCGATATGAAAGATGTTCATTTGCAGAGAAGCAATTAGTTTCAAACGATCCTAAGTCACCTGTAAGTCTTGAATTTATGACTAATAATAGACAAGAAAGTTGTCCATAGTACTGCTTCTGGCCTTACTTTCTAGACGGATAATGTACTGATGGCTCGTTAGCATGGTGGACGCAATACTCTACACTATTCAGTGGATGTTTGGTGGGGATTAAAATTAGATTTATAGTACATTGTGATAGAAGTTTTTGAAATGTGTGGTTGAAAAGCTGTGGAACTCATGAAAGATGTGGTTAATATTGATTGTTTGACTTTGATTTAGATTAAAATTTGATTTCAAACAGGGCATAAGAAAGGACAAAAAAGAAGTTGTGTGATATAGTGTTGAGTTGGATCTAATATACTTTATACTAGACATGGTGTAAATAGTTTAAAATGTTTCAAATATATGCAGGCAAACTGGACCCTAGAATATAACAAACTCAAGGCTAGAATTGAGTTACTGCAGAGAGAGCAAAGGTAAATACACAATTCATTTTAGGAGATGATGAAATTTAAGGATCTATGTTTTTTTCCATGTGTTATTCCTTCATTATTTACTTGCACTTTAAGGCATTATATGGGAGAAGATCTGGACTCTATAAGCCTGAGAGATCTTCAGAATTTGGAGCAACAACTTGAAATTGCTCTTAAGAATATTCGATCTCGAAAAGTAAGATATATTTGCATATAATAAATTCTTCTTCAAGTTTATGGTACTGATTTTAGTATTTTACTACAATTTTTTTTTCCTTATATGTGATCTAATTAAATTGTACATTTTATATTCATAGAATCAACTATGGTACGGGGCGATATCTGAACTGCAGCGAAAGGTTCGTCCCTTTTAGAACCTTCATTGTATTCAAAATATTACTTCTTTAATATTTTATAGCTGTATCCATCCTATATATAGAGCATTTAAAAAGTAACAATAGTAGTAAAAGAAGGAAACCCTTAGGTTGAAGCTTGGCATTGTTATTCTAGGAAGAATTCATAATATCCGTTTTTATTGTTATTGTATACATAAGAGTTTGTATTTTATGAATATTTGTTTTCATATCAAACTTTTTCCGCTCCAAACTCTTAAATTTTGTTCTGGATTTTGACAGGAGAAGGCAATACAAGAACAGAACTATATGCTAGCAAACCAGGTCTCATTTCTTTTGCTGAATTTGGAGAATTACTTGAATTATTGACATGCTTTTATATAACTGTAGAGGGTTGTTATACTATACAATTTCTGATGTTATTGGAGTATTTTTGATCTGCTACTAGATAAAAGAAAAGGAGAAGGAAATGGTACAGCAACCACCTTGGGAGCAGCAAAATCATGGCAATAATATGCTCACATTCTCAATGGCATCTCAACTTCCTTGCCTTAACATCAGGTAACCATTCGAAGAAATAAAAAATGGAGTGGTTGCGTGCACGCTATTATTGCTTCTTCACTCACTAGATAATCAGACGCAAACCTCTATTTCTTTGGAATTTTTCCTCAAGTACAAAAAAATTCTTATAGAAAAAATACAGGCCCCGTGTGAGTAAAATATTGAAAAAAAAAAAAAAACACCCACCCCCCTATTGTATCTATTCTGGTACATTTCTGTGGCTGCACGTGTAATGTAATTGATTTTTTGAGGATCAATCAATAATGATTTCAACATCCACCACAATTAGCTTATCGAATCATCAAACAGTATAAACATGTGGCGGATTTCTTACAGTTAGTAGAAAATTAGTAATTTGGTAGTATGCGATTTGCAGTGGCGCTTACGAAGGAGAAGCTACAGAAGATGGAAGGATTAATGGTCTTGATCTCAACATGGATTCACTCTACTCATGTCATCTTGGATGCTTTCCTGCATGAGAACAAATATATATTTAATAATAATAATAAGTTTATGCCTATATATGTTAATAAATCGATAAAATTGGGACAGAAAATAATAACAAGATATTCTCCAATTTTATTGTATTCAACTGTTCAATCTTAATAATTTACAATCCTATGTACATGAATTTATAGGACTGTATTTTCAGAGCGTGTAATATATTTGTGGCTTGAATCCAACTGTAAAAGGGGAATACGCTTAGAAAATCTGTGATATTTTTCTATGATATATGTGATATAGATTTGTAGCAGCATTGTTTACAAAGATTTGATTTGTAGCAACATTGTTTACAAACCTTTCAACTGGTGCGACAAGAACTTTGAGTGATTTTCTTCCAAATTTTCATTAGTTGACCAAAAGTCATCTTTTATCATATTTTAACCAATTTTAAAAGGAGCACAATGGTTTTAACATTTTAATAATCAAAGAGGGTAATTTAATCGGAAAGGTTCAAACCTTTCAAAAATGTGCAGCGAAGGTTACCAACCTTTAATAAATGTGCGTCGAAAGGACATCTAACGATTTTCATCAAAAAAATCTAAAGAGTTGACAAAAAATATTTATCTTTGTCGTTCCACACAACCACACAATCTGAACTCCTAACCCCTAACCCATCCACCTCACTCATTGGTAAGTGGGGAGTCTGTCACTATTATTGATTTTGAAGAGTTTTCATTTATCTTTATTTATTTTTCTCAGTTCTTTAAAGATTCTTGTTAGGAGGAAATGTAGCTGGTGAGGATGGGAAAATGGCGACGGAGGTGGAGAAAATGATGCCGCAGATGTGGTTGAGGCTGTTGTAGATGGATTCAACAGGCAATAGCTGTTTTGTTACTCTTCAGTCAATACATACGGGGTTGGTTCCATGGGTGGGTTATGTGTTAGGGATCAGGGCTGGTGAATCGGGGAAGATGAGCATTTTTTTGAACTTCAACCTCATAGTAGATAGCGTCACCTCATTTCCTCCACCACCTCCCTAATTTTTCTCATTCCCATCAACTTCATTTCTCCAAACAATCACTACATGTTAAAATTAGAGCGAAAACATTGGCGGGACACGTGTCGTGATTTCCCGTCGTCGTAGTTCATTTTTTTTCCCATCAACCACTCCCGTCTTCTCCCTTCTTCCATTTTCCCACTCAACCACTCCATCTTCTCCATTTTTCCA
>CAIGRQ010069762.1:0-10285 GCA_903798375.1 Fraxinus sp. D2006-0159 | reverse complement strand
AATATAAATGTTGCCTCATTAAAATCTTATTAGGAAAACCTAGTGATATAAAACCTGAACGAAGGAAAAATAGTACAGCTACTCCCTTGATATTAATGACTGAAAATCTTTGAGCCGATGCATTCCAATCTTGTGAATTAGTTTTTTGAATGTAGATGTTGGCAGTGTTTTTGTAAATAAATCAGCCACATTGTCACTTAAATGAATTTATTGAAAATCGATGTCGACATTCTTTTGAAACTCATGTGTATGAAAGAATTTTGAAGAAACATGCTTCACGCTGTCACCTTTTATATAACCTCATTTGAATTGTACAATACAATGAGCTTTATCTTCATAGAAATTGTTGGATTATCTTTTGTTGAAATTAATTTACATGATGTTTGGAAATGATGGGTTATGTTATTCAACAATACACATTCTCGGTCCGTTTCATGGATTGCAATAATTTTAGAATGATTTGAGGATGTTATTGCCAAAGATTGCTTCACAGATCTCCATGATATAAATATTCATCCACGTGTAAACATGTATCATATTTGTGATTTACCTATATGTGGGTTAGAGAAATAACTTGTATCTACATATCCCATTAAAGCAGATCTCGACTTTTGACAATAAAATAATTCCAAATAAATAGTGCTCTTTAGATAACGAAAAATATGTTAAACATCATTCCAATATCTTTGTGTTGGTGTAAAGTTATATCTTGCAATGAGATTTACAGAAAAGAGAGTCGGGTCAAGGACAGTTTGCAAGATAAATTAATGTTCCAATTACATTAAACCTTTTCTCCATTTTCAAGTAGATGAAAATTATTATTTTTCATATCAAGTGATAGAATAATCATAGGTGATGCCAATTGATATGCACTATCTATATAAAAAATTTTAAAACTTTTTTCTGTATATATAGCTTAATGAACAATAATCCTTATAAAAATGTTCAATCTGCAATTCGATACAGAATTTAATTTTTTTCAAATCTTTCATCTCAAATTCATTTTTCAAATAATCTGTAATTTTGTTGAGTTCTTTACAATTAAATTTAAATTATCAATATAAACTGTCATAATTGTAACTATAATATTTATTTTCTTTATGAAAACACATGGACAGATATCGTCATTTGTATAGCCTTCTTTCAATAAATATTTGTTGAGACGATTATACAACATGCGTCCATATTGTTTCAATCTAAATAATGATCTTTGCAATTTGATTGAGAACATCATTCTCAGGTATATATCATTTGTTTCCCGCACTTTAAGTCTTTAAGAGACTTTCATATATGTCACTATCAAGTAAACCATACATATATGCAATCGTTACATCTATAAGGTGAATATCGAGTTTTTGTGACACAGTCAAACTAATTAAGAATCTAAAAGTGATGATATCCATTAAGGGAGAATATGTTTCCTCATAATCAATTCATGGTCTTTGTGAGACACTTTAAACTATGAGTCGGGTTTTGTATCTTGTAATTTCATTATTTTCATTTATCTTTCGTACAAAAACCCATTGTATCCAACGAGAATTACATTTTCATGTGCTCAAACTACAGGTCTAAACACTTTCCATTTCTCTAATGAATTCAATTCCGCCTATATGATTTCTTTCCACTTTAGCCAATCATTTCAATTTTGACAGTATTTAACGAGCCGTGGTTCAGGATTCTCATTTTATATAATATCAAGAGCCACGTTAAATGTGAAAATATTATCTATAACAACATTATTTCTTTCCCATAATTTATGAGATAACATGTGATTTATTGAAATCTCATTATTTTCGGACACTTGTAGTTTTTTAGGAACTATATTTTCAATATTTGATCGATCAATCTTTTTTAATGTTATGTCTTCTGAAGTTTTTTGTTGGTTTTTCTCTTGTATTTTTATTTTTCGAGATACGGAGTTTTTTGAACCAACTGATCGACCACATTTCAGGCGCATTTGAGACTAATGCAATTGTAGCGGACGAAGCTGCACATGTTACCAAATTAATTTTGGTACATATTGTTAGGTTTTAGATATTTTGTAATTGTCAATTTTGTAAACAACAAGGACCAAATTGTATTATGTGTAAAAAGTCAAGGAGTAATGTACAAATAGTTGAAAATAGAGTTATTAGGTCTAGGGTTCGAGAATGGTAAAATGAGGAAAAACGGCGCGAATTTTCGCTAGACTGTCATCAAGGTTTGGCTCGATCTACAAAAGTAGAAACGTCGTTGTTGGGCTGTCGTCCTCCTTCGCTCGAGCGACATGGTTATTCGAGAAAATTTTATTTCGCGATTTAAAGGTTTTTTCCCCGGCCCATTCATTTTTTAACCTACCTATAAATACCAAATAACCACAGAACGTTTTTTTTCCTATGGTTGAACATTGTGAGAGCTTCATCTGTGAGAGATTTCTTATTATTCAACTTTCAACATTCATGATTCATTGATATTAGTTCTTGGTGGTGAGAAAAATATCGTTCTTATAATCCAAATACCAAACTGCATTTTCTCTACATCTGGTCAGAGTTCTGAAATTGAGGGAAGTTGACTAGAGTTCCAGTCTGTGAAGAACAAGGTGTTTTTCGTTGATCCACATGAGATAGACGACTCTATAAGGCTAGGAGTGCTGCATGGTAGCATATTCCACGAAGAGCTTTGGCAACAACCTAAGAATTGATGCAGGGGAGTATGGGATCCAAGGAAAGCTGTAAGGAGTGCAGTCGAGAGATTAGATAGTGCAGGTCGTCTAGTATGATAGACTGTAANACAAGGTGTTTTTCGTTGATCCACATGAGATAGACGACTCTATAAGGCTAGGAGTGCTGCATGGTAGCATATTCCACGAAGAGCTTTGGCAACAACCTAAGAATTGATGCAGGGGAGTATGGGATCCAAGGAAAGCTGTAAGGAGTGCAGTCGAGAGATTAGATAGTGCAGGTCGTCTAGTATGATAGACTGTAAGTTTAAATTGTTTATAGTGGATTGTCTGTCAAAGTGCCCGAAATTTTTCACAGTTGAATTTCTCCGTAATCTTCCTAGTGTTGATTTACTGCTTTCGTTATTGTTTATTGATTGATCATATAAATTGCGGTATTCAAATATAAGACTAAAATGACTTGCATGTTTAATCATCTAGAAAAGAATTAAAAAGTGACTTGTTGCTATTTAATTCGTAAAATATTTTAACTTTGCATTATACGCCTATTCACCCCTTTTATGTGTTGTTAGAGTCGAACTTCACATTTTTTTACATATGATAGATGATTATGTTTTATAAAAATTACTACCTTCTCTAAATTTTGAAAATTTAAGTTTTCGTGCTGATGACGTTTTATGAAAGAAAGAAAAAAAAAAGAGAAAATAAAAGTCAATTGACTTTTGTGTTTTCTAGTGAAAACCAAATCCCTATATTTATATGGAATGATTATGAATATATTAATGATAATATTTTCTAAGGTTGCGAGGTACAATTATTATTAATTAATAAACTTACAAGTTTATTGATTCTATTTGTTTTCTCTAGTTTATAACATGTTTAATATTTCTATACTTACTATAGTTATCTCGACAATTCAATATTGTTAATTTTGTTATATCTTTCTTAAACTATTTTTAACAATAAAAGAAAATAATGGAGAGTTCACAAAAGCAAGATGGTTAGGAAAAAGGTACCTAACTAATTAGTAAAATGAAGACATTGTAATAAATTATCTGATAAGATAATTTTTTTACCTAAAAGGAACTTAAATTGGAACACGTAATTTCACACACCATTTATACTAGGTACATTTGCCCTCGTTAATTTATGCCACTATTATTACGTAGTAGCAGAATCGGACTTTTTACTTTTCGGACAAAAAATTTTGAGAGGACAAAATCTTATGAATATTAAAAAGTTCAATATTTTATTGAGATACTAAAAACATTGACACTACAGTCGAGCAGTCACCACCCCATCCCATCCCTCCACCTCTGATTCTGCAATTTTGAACAGTGGTATGACATGTCCAATCCTCACACCAAAACATCATATTTCACCATTTTGCACCAAAAATTTGGTGCAACCACTCTCCAAACCAACACCATAATTTGCATCATTTTCCACCAAAACAGTTAATGTCCTTTTTGTCTCTCTTTTCCATTTTGAAGCAAATTTTTGTACGAGTATTTGTGTCCATTTTTTATTATACAAAAAAAAAATCTTTATTATTATTATTATTATTATTATTATTATTATTATTATTATTATTATGTGCATTTGTAATACATTTTAATATGAATCATAATTAAGGAATGAAATAAAGAAAATTAAATGTAACAAACATGTTAAAACTAAGATGAAATCATCGATTTCAAAAATCTCTTGATGGTCATAAACAAATAAGGGATAAAGATACTCGTATTACATTTCGAAGTGCATTAATTGATCATTTCTAGGATAAATATACGAATTTTGAGAATTAAACGAAAACAATATTTCGGCTTCGTAATATCATGATATCGAGATTCGAAATGTATTGCATATTATGATTTGATATTATCTTAGCTGTGATATTTGTATTAATTGTACTACATTTTTTAAAGTTATTAATAAATTCAATATATTCATTAACTAAATGTAATTATTTATTAGTAATTTTTGTTGTATTAAAATAAATAAAATTTTGAGATAAATAAATTGTTAAAAATGAAGAAAATGATGAAATGTTCATTTTGTGCAACTTTTGGTGTATTGAATTGGAGATGATTTTTAATTTGGTGCAAAATTGTGCAAAACTTACCTCACATTTTGGCGCAGGGTTGGAGATGACTTTATATTCATGTTTGTTTGGTATAGTTAAAAAGCAATTTTTTATTTTTTATTTTTTGTANGAGCCACGTTATTTTGGAAGAATGTATTCTGGAGTAGTAGATTGATGGAGAATGTGTGGTTGAAAAAGAAGAAAAAATTATTGATGTGATGAAAAATATTATTTTATTGAAGAATGTGTCGTTGAAAATGAGTAGAAGAATGAGAATGAAAAAAATAATGTGGATCAAACAGAGACTTTGATAGTAGGTAGATTCGGGGTGCATTGATCAAGATAACTCTGTCCGTCAAGGAATTCTAGTATTGCTTTGGGTTTCAAATTGGATCTTCAAAGATGTTTGCGCTCCATTTTAATTTAGCCCTTGTTTAGTGAAGGTTAAAATTAATTTTTATATAAAAGTTGATGTATTAATATATGGTTGAAAAATTGTGAAACTTATAAAATATGTGGTTAAAAATAATTGATGACTTTCTCTTAAATTAAAATTAAAATTAAAATTTTAATTTTAATTGATACCAAACATGGGCTTGTGTATTTTTCTTTTTATTTATTTTCGATTACACATTTTTCAATAAATAATATTACACATAAATTCAAAAAAAATTTCTTACTGTTTAGGAATACATTCTCCAAAAAATTACTATTGTAAAATACATTTTTTTGCCTAAAATCTCATTAAAATGAAGCCCAAACAAGGGCTTAGTCTTTTTACTTATTCTTTAGTAAGATCATTTAAGGCTTTCTTTTTTCTTTTGTATTTTCATTATGTAATTTATCAGGAAATCCTAGCCTCTTTTTCCTTTCTTTTCTCTATATGTTGTTCATTGATTAATAGAGCAAATGAGCGTTCAAGCTTTGACAAGGTTGAAGCTTCTTCGATTTAATTATGTGATATTGTTTTCTTTATGATTTAATCTAGTTCTAAGTTACATACTTACATTTTGTAAAAATAATTTATAGTAGCATATTTTTAAGCAAATTCCAACCGTAGAGAATCAAATCTACCACGAGAATGATACTAAGGGCGCATTCGGCATAGCTCAAAATCCAATTAAAATTGAAGTCGTTATTATGTCATATCCGTCTAATAAAAGTCAAGAATAACGACTATTTTTTCAGTTTTAATTCGATTTTAATCTCTACTAAACACCCTCTAATTTTTAAAATTCTATCTTCATCAAACAAATATCTTTTTTGAAAATGAAGCTAAGCTCTTGACAACTATTGTTTGTCGAGTATGACTCTCATCGATGGTTGAGTTGTGCTCGACCAATTAGATCATGATTACTAGAGCAACTATAATGTCGGTAAAATTCGATCGATTGGAGCTCGATCATGACGAGAGTCTGCTACTAGTCCACGGACAACGATTAAAAATTTTGTCATTCAAAAGAACATAAGCACTTGACCAATCATAAAAAAAGATCCTGCAATAAATTGTTTCCACTAAATAAGGTTAATCTCCACATTTCGTGTCTTGTTTCTTAAAAAAATTTGTGATTCTTGTAAACCTATCTATTAATAAAAGGAAGAAATTAGACATTCTTTCCTTCATCGATTTTATTAAATATTAGCGTAGTGCTCGTGCGAAATCCATAAGCGTTCGAGATTATTGACAAATAATAGATTTAGTGAGTTGAGAGTATTGTCCCATAGGAAATAAATTATTCAATTTTATATTAGTTTCGTATGCAGTTTGAATTATGTAACATAAAAGAGTTTTTGATTTGATTTATCCTAAATTAATCTAAAAAAGTTGTAAAAGTTTGATTTTTTTTTAATCAAATTATGAACGATTATATTGGATTTCGAATCCGCTTATTAATATCTATTTCAATTTTCAATTATGTAGTTTAATTGTATTCATGCGTTCATGACCATTGATAAAGTTAATGTATTTAACTTTATTTTTCAAGATAAATTAACTATATTCTAATCACGACTCGAGTCTATTCCTAACTTAAATTCGAATGATTAGAATGTATTAAATTTTAGATTATTAATATGATTGCACACGTGATAAATGCTATTTCTAACATCTATTACATATATGTTAATTTTGCCGCGTTCTCGTTCTAAATTTATTGTGAGTCTCACGACATTACAACAATCAACTAATTATCTAATCGAAGACCAAACAATTAAATAATGTAATATGTATGTAAAATTAATCAAGAAACACACGAAATAAACTAAATTACTAGTTTTGAATTAAAATAGATAAACAATAGAGTTCATCTTCATCCAATATAAAAAGGGATCTAGCCTAGCATGCTTTTAAATAAATTACAAGAAGAATAATCGAAAATCATCTTCCGGTTCATGAAAAGAATGTAAGAAATCTTATTCTTCAATTCCAAGGTTGAATTTTTCAAAATCTTGATATAACTAGTTTCAACTCTTTGCTGGGGTTTGATCTCCTATCTCAAAATATAGCAATTGGCCCTCTGTTCTTGATGTATTTGATGATATTATTGTGTATAAAGAGACGAGAGTTTTTCGATATGTAACCCTTGTTTTGTATTTATAAAAGTTAGAAAATATGTTAAAATCGCATCCAATTAGGGTTTCAAAACAGTTTGAGTGGCAAAAGAAAACTGCTGATTTATCTGCGAAAATAGCCAGTTCGCATACATGCATAACTACCGCGTGCTGTTGAGCCAAATGGCTCACAAGTTAATGAAAACACGGCTTTGTGCGCACACTGATATTCATCGATTCGTCCTTGAGCAACTTTTAGTATTTTGGTCATAACTTTCTTTCTCGATATCTAATTGAGATGATTCAAAATGTATTGAAAAGATAATTTGAAGGGTTACAATCCAGTTCAAACGTTTACTATCCAAAAAATGGGTCTCCAGTTGAGACTAAGTATCTGAAGAATAACTTTTTCGATTAGAAATTGATTTGTGAAAACACTTCAACTATACTTCACTCATTTGACCTCCAATTGATCATATGTGATCTTCCGTTATCGTTTATGGTCCGAATCAATTATTGAATATTTGTATTTTAGTCTCCAAACTTGTATTTTTTTTTGTGTTCGCTAGTTTTTTCCTTCATTTCTTCTAATTCACCCAATTTTTCTCGAGTTTTACCTAACAAACAACATTAACAATAAATTAAACCATAAATATGAAAATTAATGACAATTAATCACATTTAGTAGTCCAGGTAAGTGTATACAAGTAGTTAACTTTATTTAAAAAATCGAATTAATAGTACTATCCTATTAATTTACTGAATTATAAAAATATTAAAACCATTAAAAAAAAATTCCTGAAATTTCCAGAGAAATTTATGTCCACACTTATATTTCTTCACTTTTAGTATAATTCAATACATGACAAACGCCATCCACTGTGGATTTAACATTTCGGATAAGAATTGAACCGTCGGCAAACAAAATCAATAATGATCATATCTACTATGAATATAATTGTTTTAACTTTTTCGGGGATGAATTGTTGAATTCGTATTTATTTTTTTTTTGGAAGAAAATTGATACAAATGCGACGAGTATACTAATGGAACGTTTGCTTATTTCGTGGATAAGATTTGAGGTGTTGTGGGTCGAGTCATGTTGCAAATCGATATGCTTAGAAAAACAAATCAAGTTGGATTTACTTAGTGGCGAGTATTCAACCTAGCACGATACCCATATCACAGTTCTTTTTTAGACGGGTCGAGCTGGTCTAATAAAGTAATTGGATATAGGAAGAAATGAAGCTATATCAAGGGAAAAATAGATTTTTTTTTTCCAATATTAACGACTAATGGTCACCTAATGATGGTTTATTGTTTTAATAAACAAAGAACGGTTCTACTTTAATCATGTATACATGCAAAACTCAACTTTAATCATTTATCAATACATAAATAAAGTCAAGAAGTCTACATTTTTTTTATTTAATTTCGTAATTATTCCCCTCATGATAAAGTATACTTTATACACAATATACAACATAAAGCAAGAAACCTAGTTTAAAATTCACACACACTAGGTAATGGTCCAATCTATGCATTGATGATTAAGAAAAAAAAAAGGGTGATATACGTTCAAATATAGAGTTTAGAACACATTCGTACATCTATTTAAATTCAAATTATTTTTCAATATTTTCTTTAATTTTTTTGGATTATTGAGGCACGTGCTAAAATCATGAGTTTACAGGAGCTGCCCACTTCGATCAATTAACCAAGATTTTGACCTAATAAGAAATCAATGGTGCTCGAGCCCACTTATTGTTCTGGAAGAGCTCCCTGATGCTGTTTTTACCTTTTCCTTCAAAGAAATATGGACATAGAAGCGAATAAATGGCGCAATTCGTAGAATTAAAAGCATTTACACATTTTGCTTCCGATCTTGATGAAGCTACTCAAAATCAATTGGTAACAGGTCAACGATTATGTGAATTGGTTAAGCAGTCCCAATCAACTCCTCTTACCGTGATGCGACCGGAAATGAAA
The DNA here is from genome assembly GCA_903798375.1 of Fraxinus sp. D2006-0159. Classification (NCBI taxonomy): domain Eukaryota; kingdom Viridiplantae; phylum Streptophyta; class Magnoliopsida; order Lamiales; family Oleaceae; genus Fraxinus; species Fraxinus sp. D2006-0159. Next base: position 1,001 of record CAIGRQ010069762.1, on the reverse strand, counting down.
GATACGTAATAAAAATGCTATTAAGGTATTAGGTTTTTTCACCAAACAGTCCCCTTTGGCCCCCCTTCTATCAAGTGAATACGAAAAATCAAACCCCCTGATGATAGGTCATCCCAAGTATAGGGACCTAGGAGTTATGTTGAATCACTATTGAACAATTGTCAAAAAAGTGGAAGAAATGTCACTTCCCCTTTTGAGCAACTCTTGGTTTTTGTCCTCTCCGATTAAACTAACATATATAATATAGATTATTTGAAATATCAATTCTCCTTTTATTTTTGTTGTTGGGGGAAGGGGGGAGGGGGGAGGGGTGTTGAATTTGTATTTTTAATTGTTTTATGCAGTTCGTTCACCTACGTTCACCTCACTACTAAAACGAACCACGTCACTCTCTAGCTCTAGAAGTTTTTGGCCAATCAAAATTATTTATCTACATATAGGTATCACAAATTACGGCGTTGATCAACGTTGACTTCTAAAATATCATCAAACCTGATCACAAACAATGTGTAATTTTGAACTCGAGTTGCATGAAGTAAAAACTAACAAGCTTAAGTAAATAATTCAACTTATTTTTGTTAGATATATTCAAATATATCATTTGAAAGAAACAATTAAATAAGGTGTCCGAATGAAAAAAAATGTGATATTTATGTGACAAGTCGACTGTTCGAATGGCATTCCTTGCAAATATTAAAAGAAAAAATTACTTTAAACCCCACCTCTTAAATTTCAATTTTAAAAATAAGGTATTAATATTTTTTTCTTAATCAAAAATCAGGTACACACTTTTTGTTTCACCACTTCACTCCAATCCCACCAACCCCATATTCTTCAAAATCGAGATCTGAACATCTGTACCCACTTTCTGAATTTCCCCACCCCCACCCCCACCCCCACCTCCACCTCCACCCTCACCCCGCCCCGCCCCACCATGTTCACGAAAATATTTTTCGAATTAAAACCACCTCAAGTATACGATTCGTTGACAAGTAATAAAG
>CAIGRQ010069758.1:0-10287 GCA_903798375.1 Fraxinus sp. D2006-0159 | reverse complement strand
TCCCTAACAATAATAAAGAGTACAAATAGGTATATATATTTCAACTGTTTTGTATCATGGTTTAACCTGTTTTTCAATACGAAATTCCATCTTTTGTTCAGATTCCACCTCTGTAACACGGACACTTCAACTAAGGTAGCATGTCTATGTCCTACAAGTGTTGGACACGTCGTACACCGACACTCCTCGGACACTTCATCATAGTCATTTATCTTTATTTATCAAAAATATTATATATTTTTAACCTAACTTATTATTAAATAACAAGCAGGTACTCCATATTTAAAAGATTTCAACAAAAAAAATTAATAACAAGTATAAATTAAAGATATACTATATAAATGAAGAATTTCAAAAAATGTAATCAACGTGTCATGTCAGTTTTACATATATATAAAGCGACAACAAGTAGAAGGTGCGGGATTTTAGGAGGATGTGTAACACACCAACCAGGAAATAATGGAAGCGAACTGAGAATTTTACCTGAGAAAGCACCCATCCAGTATTATAATGCTTTTGTGGAAGTTTGATGTATGTATCCAGTGCATCCTTCTCCAGCAGAAGCATTAAAAATTCAATATATTGTCAGAATATTAATTGCTAGCAATTTTTATTCAAGATCTTACTTTACTAAAAGAGACACACAGTAACTTGGTAAACTAACTTCCAAACAAGAGTCTTACTACCTGGCATCTATAGAGACACGAAAGCCTGTAGCCTTCACCAAGAATCATTAAGAGGCCCAATATTTCAGAAGCACCAGCTGCGACTCTTGAGCTACTCACAACAGCTGGACCTGAAGGCATTGCAGCCCCTTCTTGCTCAAGAGGTCTAGCATCACTGCATTGAGTTAAACTAGACGTCGTAATATCTAAACGAGAATCATTATAAATATCACAATGAGTCCCTACAAGAGAGTAAGATTACTTTGGTTAGTGAGGATGCAAACTCAAAAGAAGGACAAAAAAGCATCAGATATAAAATTTATTTTTTATCCATTGTTCCCTTCACTTCGTATATTTTGTAGTTTAATATTATGGTTTAGACCGTCGTATTAAGTTAATTCAACCAATATCAGTCAATTTTATCAATATCAACTGTTACGAGTTCTAGGGTGTCACATATCTAATGCCCCGGAGCTAAATGCAAAATAAATCAATTTAAAACTCAAACTACTATTGCAAATCTAAGGGCACAAACTAAAGCAACATCACTGGTCCTGTTCCCCCTTTCTTTCCACTGCAGGATGTAAATCAAGACCCCTACAAATTTTATAAAACCTCGGCCTCGTTGGAGTCAATCCAGGCCACTGAGGTTTTTGCTTTCCATCATTAATTAAATAGCTAATGATATTTCTTACAAAATAATGGGAAGGCCAGAAATCATAAAAGAAATTCATAATGGATAAGTGAGATCACCTTCATCTGAATTTTCACTAGCCAAGGACTGTCCCTTTCGAATTGACACTGATCGTGATACCATGGAGCTTGACTTGTAACCCCCAAGATATTTAGAAGAGTGGTTTGTTCCATTCCCAGAAGCTACTGATGCACTTGAATTTGTGTTGACCAGAGATTCTCCACCAAGTCTCATGCTTCGTCGTTGTCTGGAATCAGAAAATAATCTCTCAGATACCTGAATGCAAATGGATTAAAGACTCAGTAAACTAAAACACAATAAACGTCAACATTGAATAAGATCAAGAGACATTCGAGTACATATCAAAGAAACAAAGAGAAATGCTGGATGCTGATACAATTAAAGACATGTAACTGATACATGTAATATTTAAAGGAAACATAAAAGGAGAAAAAACTGTATGGCGGAACGAGAAAGAAACAAAATCTACGAGCAAATATAAGCTGTAGCTTGTAAGTAAGAATATTCAAAGCTTAACATCAATTCTGAAACTCCGTACATATATAAACATAAAAAATCTAAACAAAATTTGAACTAAGCACCAGTTGAACCACAAACCAATTTACTAGAAGCTGTGTGCTCTCAACACAAACAATTATAGAAGGGGAAAGTAGGGAAGTGAGTGCAAAAATTATCAAAGTTGGGAGTTGCAAGCAAGTAAACAATAATTGGGAAAAAAAAAATATGCATGTATAGTTTACTAAAAGCACATTATAAAGTTGGGTAGATTTTTAACTGATTGATGACAGTTCTCAAAAGTAACAATTAGTTAGTATAATTTTCAACCAAGACAACAAGGAATTCCATGTTCCTAAAGAAGAAGCCATTGATACAGTAAAATGGTTACATAAACATCCCCAAATGTAATTGATTCTTTGAAGTTTCAATACTGTGAAATTAGACTCCTCGCAATATAGAATAACACCACCACAAAAATGAGTCTAGCACATATCATTCTATGTACATATATATATATAGGTAGTCTGGCACAACTTCTAGAATGAGCAATCAACATGTAGGTAGCCTTTACAGAATGGAGTTCACCAGAACTGCATCTCCATTATATTTGACATTGGGTGAACTTACCTCTGGAGAAGTAATTGGGATTTAAAAGTCTCCTCAAGCTAAAATTTTTGGGGAAAATAAAGTACATTTACCACCAAAGTTCACTAGTCTGTAATGGACATTTCAAACTCTCAATACTTTTTCAAATGTACTTACATGACCTAAATCCACAGGGAAGAGTTGACGAACATGCAGACAGCACTTAAATTCTTATGGCATACATTTGTTAAGACCTTCACATGCACAACTTTTCACTAATAATTTCTTGTATAATAACCAATTAGTCCCCTAAAGTTTTAATTCAGTGCACCCAATTTGTTAGCAATGCTTTCATATTTACCAGTAAAAATTCATGTGCTCAGACAAACCTAGAGTTTATGACTGAATTGCCCTTAGCTATACATAACATAAATAAAAGAACTAGAAAAATTACAAGTGGCTTCACTTTCAACTCCCCACCGATACAACACATCAATCTCAGAAAATCAGTGCTGCCTGACTGCAAATGTCACAAGCCAACAACACTAGTTAAACCTCCTCCACCACAACATTGCACAGCTGTCTAAACTTGTACTGACATAAAATAAAAAATAACCATCAAACCAATTCCACCAACTGAAACAATAATATTCAAGAACCCATTACCACTGCCTCGTATTAGAGAGTGCACGCTACTCACTAAATGAAAACAGAAAAAGAAATGAACAAATTGTATCTGGACAACGAACTTTCTCACATTTCTAGGCCAGAACGTGATCATGCAATAGTGGTTTTGTAGAGAAGCGATCTAGGCATGTGGGTGGAGGGTACTGCAGCAGTCTATTGACAGCAGGCAAAAATACCTGGACCAGGTCCGGACTGCATTTATCAGGTTTATTCATTTGATCTTTCTATTTTTCAGCTTCTTGAATTTATGAAGAACAAAAAGAAAAAAGGAAAAACTGACCACTTATCTCACCACATAGCTGTCCAAGTTCATCCTTCCCAGAGTGAGCTTCGAGGGCATTCATCGTATCATGTTTCAACAGCTTAGGAGCATTTTTATTATTAGGTACACCAGATTATAATGCTGCCACACCTAGTCTAACCCATTACTTAATCCCCAAAGAACCAAACAGAAGCAGTTCGGTCTGGTGAGGATTTCTTTTAAATGAAGAACACTGCCAGCTTGGTTTGGTTCTGACCAACGCTTGGCCATGCCATCTTAAGTGGCAACAACGGTATTGCAGAGTATGTGTAGAAAAGGTGTTGGTCTTCAACTGATGAGTACTACTTCATGGAGAGGTGCTCATGGAGGTGGATAGAATCAGCTAGTGTGGTGGTAGAGGTGGGTGGCAAGAAGGTGTTTGCAAGCTTAAGGGTAGGTGGAGGGTTTCACTTGTGGTGGTGCCTCTTTCTTCTTCCAATCCTTATATCTTACAACAGTTGCCAAATATGTTGATATCAAAAGTTGAAGAGAATAAACTGTTATTTCAACCTTACCCCAAGAAACTATAAATTCAAACTTAAGAACAAAGAAGACCCTCACGAGTCCAATGAGAAATTCCGGTGATTGTGAAGATGACCAAGACATGCCACATTCAAGGCTAATGCTAGTGTTTAAGTTCATATAGTGTTGGTGGAGATGAGATTTTGAGGGATTGATAGGTAATTTCTTCACTAGTGGGTCAATGTTCCTTCTTTCCATATTAAGAGTTGTGCTAAAATTTTGGGAATGAACACTTCATTAGGGGGATTGACAACCGAGTGCTCCACCAGTGAGTTGTCAGCATCTTAATCCATATAAAGCCCTTGATTACCCACAAAAATAAAACCTGGTGATCTGTGGCTCTTTCTACTACGTACTTGTTAAATTGTAATTGAATGAACCCTCATCCCTCACGGGCATAGGCTCATTGCCAAATCACATTATATCATATGTTGTTACTATTTTTCATTTTCTCATGTCATTAATGACTTTCAGCTAGAACCGTGGCCGAGAGAGGGAGCACAAGAGAACGAGAATGATAACAGTGGAAGTACAAGTGATAATTCAAGAATCATAACAATGAAACGAAGGAGTGCCAATCATGTAACGATCATTAACAAAATATAAATATAACAGAAAAAATTACAGTCTTAACCTTTCTTAATTTTCCCTCATCCACAAACTTTCTCCTAGGACCAGGAACAGTGGAGTTCACCACTGATCGTGGAGAATTATCAGCTCCTAATGCTCTCAGGTTTTGGCCATTCAATTGTGCATTTCTGCATATTGGAGGTGGAGCAACACCTGACAACTGCAAGGCATGTAAGAGTTAAAGATCAAACAATTTAGCGTAACAGTATGAAAATCCAGACAAATCGTGTTTTTTCCAAGATATAACCGAATATATAAAGTGCCTCCCTGAAATAGGAAAATCAAATTCAATGAAGTCTAAGAAGAAACAGCATAGCATTATTTCCATTAAGAGTTAAATGAACATAGACTAACAAAAGGAAGGAATTGTTAAGGAAAAGGAAAATGGACAAAAAACATATGTCAAAGTGCCATGCTCTATCATTTAGTATATGATTCATATTACTCAAGAACTGAAGGAACAAGACAATAGCGAAAATGGGTAATTTGGAGCAACAGGGTCAAAGCTTGATCACATGAATACAATCAAGAAACAACAACAAATCATGAAAACAGCTCTGTTTCATTATCAAGTAGTAATTAAACAAATATCAGTTGAAGCCAACGTGATGCACCAACACAGCGAAAAATTATGAAGCTACAGCTTTGACAAGCACTGCAAGCAACTGGACTTCAAATGGTACAAATTTGGGAGATTAAGGTGGTGGAGGCGGTTTTTAATTGTGTTCGCTCGTGCATGAGGGAGAGAGAGTGAGAGGGCAATAAGTAGAACCACAATTGTATCCATCCCTACAAACTTGAACAAGAAGGGGTTTACAAAAAATTATTACCTCCATCCCAATGCCCATAAATATTGTCATGTTTTCCTTTTTTGTATGTCTCAAATTATAGTCTTGTTTCTTATTTGATAGTGTAGTTAATATATTAGTTTTCTAATATGCCCTTATTTAATGTGATTTGTTATCACAAATATAAACCGCTCTATTATTCAATTGTCATTGGAACAATAAATTAAAAAAAAAAATCCATCTTCCATGACATTTATTCATTTGTATTTGGAGTATAAAAAAAAGTCAACCATCATCTATTGTCATCATTGTCTTAAACCATGAGTAAGAAATTGAAAAACCACCCATATTCCCTCGATGTTTTATTACATTGAACATTGCATTGCATAATTTAATTACCTTGAACATTGATTCCATTAATGTAGGGGTATATTAGAAAAAATTGTAGTAAAATTTATTGTTTCAAATATATTAACTAAATTTTCTTAATTATGTGAAAAAATGACTATCTTTATGGAACGAAGGTAGTAATATGCCAACCACAACATTAGGCAACATAACCTTTGAAGATGAATGGAATAGCAAATCACTAAACCAATAAAACACAAAGAAATAAAAAATGGATGATATAGAAACAATAATTAAGCCCTTGTTGGTACTCATAAAAATTTTCATTCACATTCTTCTACTCATTTTCAACCACACATTCTTCAATAAAATAATATTTTTCATCACATCAATAACTTTTCCTTGTTTTTCAACCACACAATCTCCATCAATCTACTGTTCCAAAATACTTTCTTCCAAAATAATGTGGCTCAAACACACCTTAAATAGCTTTCATAGGAGAATTGGACAAGTAGAGAATATAAAGGGTATGAGAGATCATATGCATTGATGTTGAACAAAAACCTGTCTTATTCCAATAAATTTGAGGACAGCTAAATGAATCCTTTTTAGCTATTTCATTCTTTTCATTGCTACATCAACTGGGAGATGCAAGCAGCCACAATCCACGATGTTATGTGGGTTGGGCTGCCCAAGCCCACCACAACAAAGTCATGGTGAGCTGACCAGTCTAGACCAAAACCAAAAAGGTTTGTCCATATATTATAAAACAAATGCTTAATAGCACAAAACGTCCCTACATTTGGCATGTAGTGCGCAAAACGTCCCTACATTTCAATTTTTTGCATTTTCACCCCCCCATTTAAACGTTTCATTGCGAAAAATGTCATTTCACCTATTTTCAACGTAAAATGACCAATATATCCTCATATATAAACAAAACAAAAAAGAAAAGAAAAGAAAAATAAAGAATAAATTGTAATCTTACTCCTAACTTTTAAAAAAATGCAAATTAGTCTAAACTAACTGTTTTTCATTTGTGAAATCTGTTTTGAAAAAGAAAATAATTTTTTGGTCAATCTTGGATCTGAAAACATTGGCGACAAAGGGACACCACAGACCCGACGGTGACACCACAGGGCCATGGCGACAGGATCGCGTTACTCTCAAAGCAGCACGCCACCACGACCTCAAAGCAGCTTCGCTACTGCTGTTGCGACGCTCGCCGTCGTTGCAAATTGCAGCAGCGCTGGAAATTGGCAGAGAATGGGTGGAGGCGGGGGCCTCTCCTTCAATTTGTGAAATTGCACGCCCCCGTCAACAATTATGAAAGTTAGGGTTAAGTTTTCAATTTTTAAAAAGGGGACCTATTCTACAATTTATTAAATTTGAAGGCCGTAATCATTCTTTTTTTAAAAGTTAGGAGTAAGATCGTAATTCATTCTTTATTTTTCTTTTCTTTTTTGTTTTGTTTATATAGGAATATGAGGGTATATTGGTCATTTTACGTTGAATATAGGTAAAAAGGACGTTTTCCGTAATGAAACGTTGAAATATGGGTGAAAATACAAAAAATTGAAACGTAGGAACATTTTGCACACTACATGCCAAACACAAGGACGTTTTGTGCTATTAAGCCAAAAACAAAACTTGAATTATTTTATTTTATTTTATTTTATTTTATTTTTTTGTTTTACTATAAAGTGTGAAAACTAATTTTATAATTATGCCACATGGGCATGCCCACCTAACACCTCTAACCACAATAGGACATGTAAATTTTGATATTCGATTACTATCAAATAAAAAACTTGGCAAGTGCAAGATTAATTGTAAGTCCTACCTCTGCTGGATTGACTGCTCCAGCATAGTAAGATATTCGTAAGTGGAGCGAATGACGTAAAAAGAATATTTGTTGTAGAACTTAGTCACCCATTAAATTTGGTAGAGGTCAAGAGTGTGCCCAACAATGAGTAAGCTCAAAGAAAGAAAATATGCATGATATGCAGGAACATACCTGTGACTGTGTAGTCATTGGAGGAGTATTATAAAATGAAAAATTAGCAGGACCGCCATTTAGAGGCTGGTTAGAAGCTACTCCATGATAGTTCCGGGAGACATCTTGTACATCATAGCCATGCATATCTTTCAATTGCCTTGGACTAACATCTTCTACTATTGGACTTCTGTTAGGAACAACAATATGGTCATCGTTTGATGCTTGCAAACTCTTGGAACTCAATTCATCATGCATGTATTGCTTTTCAATGCATAGAGAAGCGCCTTCACTAAAAACTGAAGTTGCTTCTTCTGCTGCTCCTGAGATTATTAAAAAAGTGATAACCGAGTTGAGAAAATAAGAAAAGCAACGGCAGTAGCACTGCACCAGTTAACAGACGTGTGAACAAAGTCAAGATAAATAAGCACACAAATAGAAGACTGAGAACTAAATCTATCATGCGAGTGTATGTACAGACTATGCAGTGAGACCAGGGAGAGATTCTTATAGCTTCTGTGTTTACGTCAACAAATCATAGCATATTCAGTTCGTTTGAAGAAACTACATGGAAATAAATTGTGCATGTTTCAAGAAAATAAAAAATTACATTTCTAAACAGAAACCTATAGCATTGACCGCCCTGCTATGGAATTGGAAATGCTTCATTATTTTGGCCTTAGTTCCTTCAAAATAAGAAGTGAAAGGGCAGAGATTTCTAAGCAAATAGCAAATTTCTGCTTGACGTAAAACAAAAGCACAAAAAGAAAGGCCAGACGGAACTTTCTTAAAAATTAACATTTTGTGGATTTACTTATGTATGCAACTACTTCGAATTTCCCTATAATTATCTCTTAATAGTCATTATAAAGCCAAGACAACCCAATAAGAAAAATCCCATCATCAACCAATCACATATGTTCACGGCTTAAGCGGTGCCCAGAAGCTTTCATATTCACCCCAAGTCTACTCTTTATATCAAGTCCTAACGCAGACTTCCACAGCCTATAAGGCATTAGAGTGATTAAAAGTTTTAAAAACCCACCACAAACTCATTTATTGAAGCTGTCTACTTCATATCTTTTATTTTTCTGCCCACCTTCTTTCTTTTCCCATTAATAAAATTAATTCATAAAAGATATAAGTGATCATAACCAGTATATATGTCTTAAGAACATTTCTCTTAATAATTATAACATCACAACCCAGTAATGCAATAAAACAGCTTTATGCATTTCAGAGTCATAATATTGTATTCAAGTGAATTCAATTAACAATCTCATGTTATCTACTGAAAATTTTTGCTCACACGCAAATGATATATCCCAATCTTCTTAGTTATCGAATGTGAAAATGGTAAATTTAAGATCAAAGCTGATGTAGGACCATCCTATTGTAAATAGGATTAGGATTAGATATTCATAATAAGGTGTCTAATTGTAATAAATTTTATCTTTTATTCTAATATTTTGTCTAGAATAAGATTTCTTTTCTTTTCTTTATTAATTAAAATAGGATTTCTAATTTTTTTTAGATTAGGATTTAATTTATTTCCTTTTAAAATTTAGTTTCCTTATAGTAATAGGATTATGAAGTAGTTTTGCCTATAAATACAAAGGTATTGTACACTTTTTCAACAATCAATTATTATTCAATATATTCAAATATCATTCTTATTTATTATATGATTCTTTTTTCTTTTTTTTTTTTGATAACCGTGGATGTCCGGAATAGCTTGTGCGCACCTCGACTAATCCTACGGACCCTGAAGTTTATGGCCGGGTACTCACCTCAGTGGCCCTGAGAGGACTCGAACTGATGACCATTGGGGAGCAAACCCAAAGCCTAACCAATTGAGCTACCTTTCAAGGTTTATTTATTATATGATTCTTATTACAAGAATTTTATAAACACTTTCGCACCAAAATCGGTATAAGAGAAAAGAAATTGCCTCAATCTGATGGCTGACTATGGTCCTGATGGCAGTCGAACCATCGACAACAAAAGGAGGCTCAACAAACTCGAACAACGAATCGAGGGGATCAATGAAACCCTTCACAATATCACGCGGATGTTAACTGCTCTATGTCTTGAAAGGAATCGCGAGCCCATAGAGAAGCAAGCTGACAAGAATTTGCAGACCTTAACTACTATGAATGTTTGTTGCTTCAACAAGATTATAATACGGCAACATGTGGCTAGAGAGTTTCCTCGATTCCCAGCTAAGTTTGAATACACACAAGTTATCAAGGATTCTTTTCAAGTGGGAGAGATCAACGTAGGACAATCCTATTTTAAATAGAAATAGGATTAGATATTTATAATAAAATGCCTAGTTGTAACAAGTTTTATCTTTTGTTCTAATATTTTTTTTAGAATAGGATTTATTTTCTTTATTGATTAGAATAGGATTTCTAATTTCTTTTAAATTAGGATTTTAGTTTATTTCCTTTTAGAATTTAGTTTCCTTATAATAATAGGATTAAGGAATAATTTTGCCTATAAATATAAAAGCATTGTACACTTTTCAATTATTATTCAATATATACAAG
>CAIGRQ010069728.1:0-10941 GCA_903798375.1 Fraxinus sp. D2006-0159 | reverse complement strand
ACATTTTTGCCTGTTTAGCCATTGTAGTTCAGCTGTGGAATGTTTCGCACTGGACGGGGTTAAAAAATGTTCAAATTTTATTTTGTTATCGAGGAGTACGGTGTTTAATACCATGTGTTCATTATGGATACCATTATGACACCCCCTATGTACAAGAAGAGTAACCCTAATACTATATAATAAACACGACATTACTGTGTGAATAGTAATGTCCTATTGATTAGTATATCCACTAATCCCGCAACTTTTTGAACCAATATACTAGAATTCTTTCGAAATTATTGGTCCCAACAAAATATTTTTTTTAGAAAAGAAAACAAGTCTAACTTTTTTTCTACAATTATTTTCTTTTTCGTCTCAATCTATTTATTTTTCTCGATTTCTCATTTATATTCATTTGTGTTTAGACACGCACAAAATAAATAAACCGTCCTTATTGGCTCAACCTCGTCATTCTCTTTTCTCCAAATGTTCATTAACCTCATTCACATCCATCAATAAGAGGGATGTGAGGCTATCGGACCTCGTGCATGTATCCATGTAAGATTGCATTAGATTTTCTTTTATAAAATTATTTTCATTTTTCCGTGATTTTACTTTTTCTTTTTTACAATAACATAAAAGTATTAGCAAGAATTAGGGTTGCTCTAAAGATAATAACATTATTTGATTCAAACCTTTCATTCTCGATTAGTTCACAAGATTGAATGGCCAATTCTCCTCCGGACCCTCGATTCGANTTAGATTTTCTTTTATAAAATTATTTTCATTTTTCCGTGATTTTACTTTTTCTTTTTTACAATAACATAAAAGTATTAGCAAGAATTAGGGTTGCTCTAAAGATAATAACATTATTTGATTCAAACCTTTCATTCTCGATTAGTTCACAAGATTGAATGGCCAATTCTCCTTCGGACCCTCGATTTGATTGTTTTCCAAGAATGTTGAGCCGGGTTCGTTTGAGAAATTCTTACCTCTCTATCTATCTTCGAGATGTTTGGATTTTTCAATACAGTCAAAGGGGATCGATTCCATAAAAGATGACATCAGTAAAAGGCAATCACCGAAATTTCATCCTTGTACGATCATTGCATTCATGATCACAAACGTCATACACAATCGAAACCTCCATTAAAACATCACATAATTCTCATATGTCCAAAACCATAGTGTAGAAATCTCTATTTCCTCGAACGTCTACCTAAAACATTGTACAAATTAATGGAATTCAACTTAAGAGAGCTCTTAAACAGATATAGATTCTGGAAAATGTCAAAACAAAACAGGTGAATGAATTACTGGGATTTTTTTTTCTTTTAAGAAAATAAGGTGAGTTGTTGAGAAAGAAGATAATTACACTATTTTACCATTTTAACTTTAGATAATATTGAACCTCCTCGTCTAAAAGTTTTAATTTTACACAACTTAATATTTTGTTTAATTATATAGAAAGGTTGTTTCTATATTTAAATTCACACACATTTTAAAATATTAATTTCTTGATAGATTCTCAAAAGTGTTTATTATGTAATTGACAAAAAAAGCAGCAAGAATAAAGCTCAGCTGCCCCTATATGTATGTCATATTGTTATTATATAATAATTATTATTATTATAGGATTCTTTTTATTTGAAGTGACTAATGAAAAAAATACAAATGATTAGGATTGGGAAAAATATGGAAAATCTTTTAAAAAAGGAACACCCACTTTTCTCCACTTTAGTTTAGGAACAACCATCATCAATTACCAAGAACAATTTTTCGTACTATAGATTTCTAGGGGCGTCGATTGATTTGCGCATCCACAAACGTGAGCGGGTCATTTTTTTCATTTTGTACTCAGCACTTAACATACGAAGTACGCTTATGATGATACGGAGAAGGTACAAATTGCTTTATGTATATGAGTAATCATTCATTCAGAGTTCGAAAATAAAAGTTGTGATAAAAATAACGTTATGATTAATTATCATGATCGAAATTTAAATTTTTTCTTTGGAGGGATAAAAACCCTCAAGTTTCCCCAAATTAAAAATCAAAACAAAACTTATGAGTGAAAGGACAAGAATATGAATCCATCCTTGTACCAAGACATGATGGTTATTTGAAACCAAAGGACATTGGTTGTTCATAGACATAATTAGTAACTTGTAATGTGAAATTGAGCATTATATATTGAGAAGCGGAAAACTCATTTGGGGAGTGAGGGTGGGGGGTAGATGTTGCTAGCCACCCCCACCCACCTTTACAAACATTGAATGATTATACAAAATCATTTATAATAATGAGATGAATCCATTCTAAATATTGGATTCTCTAGGTAGAATGTCTCGTTTAAAATGGTACAAAAAGTAAGTGAGATGTGAAAAAGGAAAATGAGAAAAATTTCACCTATTGATAAATGTATATGCATTTCGATTAAGGTCATTTCTGTGATTACTACGATATATTTAAACGTAGAGTTTGCACAGACTTCGAGCGATTTCCACGTGTGCCAAAAATATTAAAACCTGAATTATTTGAATAATATACTTATATTCTTTTCTTTTCACAAAAATAAAAAATACAAAACCTCCAACCACGACTAAATTGACAAACGAGAATCGCGTCGAATCAACATGACTCAATGCTATGACAACTCATTATAATCATGTTTGACAAATAAGCTTATGACTACTATATAAGTCACAGAGTACCATACAATTGTGTAGTTAAAAATTTTCCTACACAATAAGCCGAATAAGTAGCGAAGGAGATACTTGTGTGGCTTATTGGCTAACCACAAATGTTGTGTTTGCCAAACATACCCTAACTTACGGATTTTTACAATTTCTTAACAATTTTTGCAATTCCCTAAAATTGTTTTCGATAGCTTTGCTCATTCATTCCTTTGGAGTTTTATAATTGTTTTGTTTCTTATATACCCATGTTTGGTTTGGATTGAAATTCAATTAAAAATTTAAGTTAAAATCAACAATTAATTTCAATCACACATTTCATGAGACCACAGCTTTTCAACCACATTTCATCAACTTTTATCAAAATCTACTAAAAATTAGATTTTAATCTCTACCAAACAGGTCTATACTTTTGGTTATATAAAACTTAGCTAGGTAGGGCGCCCATTTATTGCAGATTGAATGAAAAATCTTGTGAATTTATTGAAGAGACAGGCAGACAGTAACATTCTTCAAAAAAGCGAAGCACATTCCACGTACTATGGTGTAACTTGGTTTTGAAATAAATACCATTTCCATTACTAGTAACTTCAAAAAAATCCAAGCACATTTCCCGGACTAGATATTCTATCAAGAACAGTAGAATCAATTATTGGATTTTGAAATGTACGTACATGTTTGCTACGCAGTATTAGATGAAATTATGACGGCTAATGGCTGTGATAATACATTCTGGTATAATTCTGTAACAAAACAATTGGACATATGTTGGCTATGACGAATTGTTCAAAATCCGTGGAGCATAATTTGCTGGATTACCCTGTCGAAACCTAGGAAGTAGTACATGAAAGTATCGATAATCGTCTTCACGTTCAACTGAGTCGAGGGCAACCAACATACTAATAAATAGGGAACTTTGGATCGACGTCATGAGCCCATGACTCGAGGCCCCCGATAATATCTTTCGCTGTAGTAAAACCCATCTTGTGGAGGAATTCTACTGCCCTCTGCGAATCGTTGCCTCTTCTACAGATGACGTATAAAGAAGCACCTTGACTGGTATCAACACCCTTGTTCCCTCCCTCCTCCAGGGATGCGGAAATTTCGGATAACCTCCCCTCCAAATTTCCAAGAGGAATGTTAATCGAATTTGGAAGCGAAACAATCTTGAAGTGATGTGATGGTCGCACGTCGACCAATACATGCGCTTCGCCTTTCACGATTCTCTCGTTGTACTCCTTACTCGTTATTCTAGCATCTTCTGAAAGCAGGTTTAACTTCAATGGAGACTGCAACAGTTTCGAAAAGTCAAAAGCACATTAAACTAAATGAGATTTGCCGTTTCTTGCTTGCTTATATTAACTTTTTCAATGACATGCGAAATATCGAAACAGCATATGGCCATTTCATCAAGAAGCAGAGTAATGATATATACAACAGAGATTTTTTTATGAAATTTCAGACTCTGATGCAGAAAGAATTATTGTTGTGCCTGTCATGTCAGTTAGCTTGAAATGCTTGTAGAAGTGTACAGGAATAATCCAAAAGAGGAAATACACACCGTGGATAATGGAGATTGGGTGAACTTTTCGTAATCAAAATTACGAAATTGCTGTGCTGTCATTATAGCATTTTCTCCACAGGCTTCACAATGCAATGATCTCCCTCTAATTTTGACCTAAGGAATATAATAGCACCAAATCATTACCATAGCAGATGGATAAAAATGCCTGACGACCCTTCAAATTAACGAACACGATGAAAATGTGAGAGACAATGGAGATAAGCTCCAAACTGTTCTACTTTAGTTAGCATACAGATCATGTCATAGACATCTAATTATCCTACCAAGCTCCATATTCATATATCGACATATCCCAGCAATAAAATTGATGGAACACAATGCTTTGCTTTACAGTTATCTTAAATAGTAATAAGCCTGAGAATCATTAAGAAACTATCTGTTCCTTTTGCTAAAAGTCGAGTCCAATGTTTATTTAAAAAACTGAAGGAAATATAGAAGAATTGAACATAGAACATACTACACGAATTCGGGTTGAAATTGCATCAAAGAGAAGCATTCTCCCTGAGAGTGGCTCCCCAACAGCAGCGGCAACCTTTATAGCTTCCAACGCTTGAAGACATCCAATAACACCAGGAACTGTAGGACGAAACAAGAATTCAAATACAAAATGAATGTTAGCTTGTTGGATCAAATAAAAGTTGAACTTGCACAACTACAGATATTTAGCCCCGTTTGAGACCCGTTAATTTCTCATTCTCATTCTTCATTTCAACCACATTCTCCAAATAAAATAATATTACACACAAATCTAAAACTTTTCATCACTTTTCCACCACACATTCTTCTATCAATCACTATTCTATAATTCATTTTTTTTCCCAAAATGGGTGTCAAACACAAGCTTTTACTCTCGTTTGACACCCATTAATTTATATTTCTCTTTCTCATTCTTCATTTCAACCACACATTCTCCAAATAAAATAATATTACACACAAATCAAAAACTTTTCATCACTTTTCCACCACACATTTTCACATCAATCACTATTCCAAAATTTCTATTCCCCTAAAAATTAGATTCAAACAAGGGCTTAGTCTTTAAACAGTTGCCAACTCTATGACGCAGAAAATGTTCGATTCTGCAACCAGTTTTGCCTTTGGTTGCATTTCTATACCAAAGAGGTAGAAATTGTTGAACTATCTATTACATATACTGTTAGAGAATAGACCACCACTTTAAATAAAGTGAAAGCATTCATGCTTCATTTACCTACTCCTAGAACTCCACTGTCTGCACATCTTTGACACGCTGTTGTAGGTGGTGGAGTTGGAAATAAGCATCGATAGCATGGACCTCCATTGTAATTGTAAACTGTGAGCTGCAGCCAAAAAAAAAAAGGATTGAAGATGTAATAAATAACAGATATGGAAACATAAATGAAACTATGTTAAATTATACTGGGATTCTAGGTAATGGATAGGATTTTGTTGTTAACAAACAAGGGGTAAAATATGTTGCATTAACTGTACCTGCCCTTCAAGTCCGAGAGCAGCTCCAGATATTAGAGGCTAAAAGCACAAATAAGTGAATGATCAATAAAATGCAAAATCTTCACCAAGAAAAAAGGATGTAACATGATGTCAATCACGACAAGGTATTTTGTGTAAGACACACACACACAAAAAGAACACTTTGGAATGCAATGTTGTGCACTAGAAAATTTGTGTTCTATTCCATAGACAGTTCATTATTACTTTATTATTTTAATTTTTATGGCACTCGTATTAGTTCTTACGAAAATTTGTTCTTGTTTTTCCTTAATCAGTTTTGTTCCCTAATGTTGTATTCCAAGATTGTAACTTAAAGATTTTGTTCTTAGTAAGAATTTAGATTAATCATATGTATTTTCTTTTAAATGACTATGGTCTCATCCTCAATATTTTCTGACCCTAAAAAATATAGTCCGACCCCAAAAAACTAGAGCATAAGTAGGCTCCTTTCCTTTCCACTTGGACAAGGAAATTATTTATCACTACAACACTACTTCGCTCCATACATGATTTTAGGTGTGTTTCCTGGTTGAAAGTTTGCTGATATTTTCATGACATGCAGACCAATATGTTAAGTGCACAGATTTTCATAGAAGTGTGTGTGTGTAAGATAGCTTTTCCGTCAAAAGAGAAGTAAACAACTTACCTTTCCCAACACAACACAGCAATCATTTATCATATAGCGACTAGGAGCGTTGTCTGTTGCATCTACGACTATGTCATACCTTTTAAATTATAAATCATAAAATTAGGAAAAAATTCATCTCTGCTGGACACTATAAATATGTGATGTAAAAACTCTAAGAAATAAAATACATAGGAAATCAAATAACTATACTTGCTCATAATCTCCAAAGCATTGGATGTACAGAATGCTTCCCTGTGCTCCACTATTTGAACAGTAGAGTTAATCCTAAAGAAAAAAGCGAGGTCCAAGGTAAAATAAATGGCATTTAATTGCAGTAAAATGATAACACAGAACAGTGACATACGCACGACAAGCAGCAGCTGCAGACTCTACTTTTGACCATCCAATATATGCTTCAGTATGGATTATCTGAAAAACAAAAGTTGCGGAAATCAATAGATGGAGCTTCATAATGATCACCTATCCAATATTTCTCAGTTGAAGAAAATTAAAAAACTGACTTTCAAGGGCAAATAAAAAATGTTTTAACATTACTATGTTGCAGTGTGTTACAATATAAAGTCTGTACTTTGCTCTAGCAGAACACATTTCAGTGGGATTATCAGTTTTTAAGTGTCAGCTCAGATTATCCAAAAGGTAAAAACTAAGGAAAAAAAAATGTTTTTGCCACATTTTATTCGTCCTTTAGAATAACTCAACCCATAATTTCAATAAAACCGCCTACAAAAATCAGTACATAAACTTGTATTCATCACTTTTATGACACCTTTATCCCACTTTCGCCCCTTCGCCCCCATAAAAAATACAAAAAGAAAAAAAAAGAAAAAGAAAATAAAGCTAAAAAAACAAAGAGGATGTTAAGTTCCATTTATCTCTTAAAGTCCTCGTGATTATGTGAAAATTGGAAAAGCACAGTTTCTCCAAAGCATCTTATTTCTATAACATGGAAACCAGTGACATTACGACTAATATAAACCAGATTTAGGATTTCTATTTCCCCTTTTACCTGCCTTTGCAGATTGTTAAGTTCCACCACATCATGATCAACAATACCCATACGACCTGCAAATATTTTCCATACATTAATTAATCCACTCTACAAGAGCAAACATAAAGAAAAGAAGCATAATACAAGCTAGATCAGGCAGTACTTAAAGTATTAAGGGGAAACTAAAATCTTGTCCATCATTAATGTGCAGAATTAAACACACTACAACTACGTACCAACACCACACGCTGCAAGATACAGCAGAGCAGGTGAACCCAACCCTCCGGCTCCAATAACCAACACTGAAGACTTCAACAAATTGGCCTGCGCTTCAACTCCAAAAGAAGGAAGCAACAAATGCCGGCTGTATCTATAGACCATATCGGCGGACAATTGGCCATTGGAAGATACCCCAGTTAAGGGTGAATAGCTGGAATCAGTTACTTGTTCTTTTCTTACACCATTAGAATTTGAACTACTAAGTTGCGCCCGAAGAGCAGAGATTCGAAGATCAATTTGGGCCTTTTTGGCCTCTAAAGATTCGATTTCACTTTTGATTTTGGATGCCTCGTTCAACATTACACTGTTGCCGTTGGACTCCATGAATGTACGGACAATGGAAACTTGCTCAGGTAATCTATGACAGTACGAAAAACAGAGTGAGGTCTGAAGAGTTGCAATATTGAGTTGATTGAAGTGACTAACTGAATATTTGTGAAATCTAGCGTCGCACCACGTTTGAATGAACTTAAAATGTTTACTTACATAAGTAAATTTTACAGTTTTTAGTTTTAAATGAGAATAGACAAGTTACTTAAAAATTTGAATTTGGGTCAATTCTATTAACCTATGTCAGTTTGGACTTAGACACATATCAATGTAAAACAATGACCTGCTTTTTGCTTTTTTTGCCTTCTATAGATTTTTGTGGCCTGCTTATCAATAAAAATTTCTGGCCTGCTTCGTTCTAGACTGGGAAATCATGGATTTTATACAAATCAAGTAAAAATGTGAACGTGTTCCAACATTACAAAAACATATACAATGAATAGACGTGTGTGATTTTGGTGAATTCCATGGAAAAAAAGGTGTCCTTCCTGTAATTTTCGGGGCCCGAGATCGTCTCATAAATTGGCCCCCCAAAATCAACGTAAATACAAAATCCAACACTGTATTATACAACGTATTGCTAACTTAAAACTTAACGGTAGAACAACAAACAAATATAAAGAACAAAAGATTTATATTATAAAGAAACAAAACCGACAAGAGTTCAAATAACCAGTTAAAACACTATTCACCTGGCACAATAACCATTCATATAAGCCAGCCGAACCACAATTATATAAGCCGACAAGGCTTCAAACATTTTCAATGTATTCAATATCAAGTTAAGACAAGTCATTGCTTACTTAAGAAGTAGAATTTCAACGAAAATTATGAAATCACACCCTTGAGAATTTCACCGTCACATCTCACAAGCCTGAAATCAAAATTTCACATTAACCGCGGCACCAATACAAAGTCTTAAGCTACGAAATTTACCCTTTTTAATCAATAAAAGGTTAAAAACGTTTTGCCTTTTTAAAATTAGTCAAATAATCGTCTAACTCTGTAAAAGCACGTCGGAACAAGCTTCACACTGATATTCATATGGCAAAATTAGTCAAATAATCGCCCTTTTAAAATTTTCAAGAAAGGCTCTCAGTTTCTAAATCAATCTCTAAATGACAGTGGGAGAAGAGGCTTCGAACTGATATTCATATTACAAAACAAGCTTTGTGTGAGGCTCTATCCCTTTATAAATCCTACAATAATTTGCCTGATTCAGAACCTTCTCCAATCCAAACATCTACATATGCATCCAAAAATCGCCCACATCATCTCAAACAGGATCAGGAAGTACTCAAAATTCCTTCAACAACCCTTCAGTTTTGCTAATATTTTCACTTTTCACCATGAAAGCCTGAGCACAAAAAAATCACTTCCATATATATATATATATATATAAAGGAGAGTAAGTGTAAATTTAGTGCAGTGTAAATTTTCACTTTTCACCGTGAAAGCCTAAGCACGAAAAAATCACTTCCACACATATATATATATATTGAAGGAGAGTAAATTTTAAATAACAATTGAAGCGGTTAACAGAAACTATAAAACAACAAAGAAAAATTGAAGGGTTTGTCAAGAAATGCTAAAAACTACATAAATTAGAGAGTAAAATAGGAGAAGAAAGCGGAAGGTATTTACTGGCATGAACCCATCAAATTATGTGGCTATGAACCTGGAGGAAGTACCAGCAGACGGAGTGTGGAGACTGGACAGACCGACGTCCGGAAAGGCGTCGGCGCGGCGTGAAGAATCTGTTGGGAGTTGAAAGGGGAGGAGACAGGGCCCGTCCTGTCGATTCATTTAGTACTTAAAAAAAAGCATGGGCCAAAATTGAGGCCCTCCGGTTTTGGGCTGGGCCAGACCAAAAAAAAGTAGGCCAAAAATGAGGCCCCTCCATTTTTGGGCCTGAGGCACGGGTCCGCCTTCAAGGCCGGCTCTCCTACTTACGCTATGCATTGACAAAAGACCATAAACATAGAGCGTCAAGTGTTGTATCTTTATAGTAATTGAGGAAATTAGGCTCTTCACTCTAAAAAAATTAACAAATTAGATTAATACACTTTAAAGAAATTAAAACCTCCAACCGTAATAATTACGTCCTAAAACCTCATAAAACCCCGAAATCCAACAGAGTACAGAGAGTAATCAAAGTTTGTTAAATGAAAATCGCAACACTTGTATTTCCGTCACTGCGTTTTTTAATCCATTTTCGTACAACTGAAAATCCTCCCTTACCCAGAACTTCAGTCGATTCATATTCATCGCTAAATGATTTTCTCGTATCCTGACCCATGAAAATCAAGATGAAAATTGTTAGTTTTTCAACAATGAGAAAGAAGATGGTTTCAATTATAAGAAAGAGAAAGTAATTAAGGGTTTATATTATTGGGTTTGATGGATTACAGACCACAAACGCGGTGATTTATCATATATTGGCTTCTCATTCTAATCGTCCACCGTTCCACCAGAATCGTCGTCGGAATCAATGCAATGAATAGTCGGTTGTGGGTTCGCTCCATGATGGATGTAATTTGTCTCAAACCCATTACATTTATCGGTTGAGTTATTCAATTTTTGAATTCAGATTATTGTCAAAAATTAGAGAACGGGAGTTTGATTTGATTGGTTTTGTTGGAAACAATTTAAATATAATCCATGGAGGAGGCGAAGGTGGTGGTGGACTTGGTGGAGGACTGGGAGGTGGAGCTGGCAGTGGACTGGGAGGAGGAGCTTGGGGTGAACTTGGTGGAGGAGCAGGAGCAGGAGGTAGTGGTGGACTTGGTGGAGGCAGCGGTGGATGTTTAGGCGGTGGTACAGGTGGTGTAATGTTAGTTTTTTTTTTTTATAGTTTTATGGAGAAGAGAAGAGAGGGTGCATTGCACAAGGATGAAATTAAGGGTGTAAGCGGTTCAATTTTATCGATTTTTGACAGATT
>CAIGRQ010069719.1:0-11235 GCA_903798375.1 Fraxinus sp. D2006-0159 | reverse complement strand
CACATCCATTCACAATCTGCCCCAAAGCCTAAACAAACCTATGGGTTTTAGCTAGGGAATAGATAGAGGAAGAGAAACATTCATTTATACTCCCCAGGTTCGCCAACCGCCGCTGCCGCCGGAGGATTTCAAGAAGGAAGAAAACAAGTGGTTGCTAGAATTCCTGGGGATCAACGAGTGGTAAATTGAAGCTGCCAAAACATATTAAAACAAACAGAATAAAGATAATTCTTTCAACATTGGATCGAATTGTCTTTGGAGTTTGGAGAAATTGTGCTAAATATATACCTTAAATATAGTTGTAATGTGCTTCCTAATGGGATTTTGATCATGTAAGTAGTTGGGCCGAGGAGGAAAACTGGTATAGAGATCATATCGTTGCAATAAAAATCGATATTTAATCAAAGGCTCATTTTCAACTGTTGGCAAGTGGTCTTTTGCTCTTGTGACATATTTTCTCTCCCTTTTCTCAAGTATAGCTACTCTTGTAAAAAAAAATAATAATAATAAAATTAAAAAAAATTAAAATTATGTTTAAGGACCTCATAATGACTAACCGAATTATGTTTAAGGGCCTCATATTAATTAGTCACCTAGGATCTCAAAGTTCTCATGGTCGGCCCTGATAACATATACCTCTGAAGACTATCCACAAACAGACTTATAGTTGTATGGACAAACTAGATACTTATTAGTAAAGTCACTCTGAGGCATCAACTGGCCCCCTAAAGCATCTGAAAAACCTTGTGCCACTATTGAACATGCACAATCACAAAAAAGTTCAATGTTATGACTGCTGCTATATACGAATATGCAACATGCTAAACTGTCATCAAAAGGGACATTTGTTGAACTATAAGAAGAGCATGGCTAAAAGTTAAACCATCAGCCCAGTTATTAATAACATATACCTCTGAAGTCTTATCCACAAACAAACTTACTTTTGTGGATAAACTGCACACTTACTTTTTCATCCAAAGAGTGAATAAAATTTTCTGTCGAACTCAAGACTCTTCCAAAAGGCAGAGGAAACTCTATGGCACCCCACCTGTAAAAAGATTGGTTAAGCATAATAAGGCAACGGTGAAATATTCTCAAGTAGGAAATGAGTGGTTTCCACTTTCCACGTGTGAGAACAACTCAGAAACATACTTCTTAAAGTTTTTGAAGGCAGCAGTGTCATCCAACTCTCCCCTCATGTCCAATGGGTATGGCTCCCCATTCACCAGTGTAAATGGATTCATCTCAAGAAAACTGAAATCTAGATCTAAGGAGAGATTTCGAGACACAAATTTATAACTGAAAATAATTTACTTGAAAAGATACTTCCCAAGAAAATAGCTATTAAGCAAAACTGAGGTAAAGCTAAAAAGATATGTTAAATTTGTTTTCTCATTTAAAAAAAAAAAAAAAGGAAAACAAAAGAAAAAAATTAACATTGTAGTTTGCTTCCTTTGAGCGATCCAAATTCTTTGAGTAACTCAGACTTCATAAAAATATATATTTTTTGCATATTACATTCACAAATAATCCATATTAATGTGCAGATTTAAAGTAGTGTGGGAACTTCATTCTTAAACTTAAAATTATTGGCATTGCAAGGATCTCTCAATAGAAAGCTGTTCAATTTGTCAAGAACTCTACCTTGAAATACAGAAAAAACACCCATTATAAAATCACCGATCTTCCCCCGTACCTGAATCAAATAATGAAAAATTAGGATATCATGTGAACAAGAATAATGTAAAAGAAATCACTATCACGTTGTTGAGGGGTATGCAGAATGTGTGTCCACAAGGGCCTCAGCTTAAAAGACATGAGAGCTTTGACCCTTATGAAAAGAAAGTGCTAATAAACTATACTCTACAATAAACAAACGCTAAAACAAAAATAAAAATATTCCAGCATTTGACCAAGGATGTAAGGTATGAGTAAACCAATTATTCTATTACAACCTAAAATTATTCCAGTTAAAACATTCAAATAATGGAAAAGTTAGACAAAATTCTTCCAAAACCTACCTCTAGGGGAAGTGTAGCAATCAACGGAGCACATGCCTCAATGTTCATTTGTTTTTCAGTTGGAAGGAATATGGTCTTAACCTGTAGAACGAGAAGTTCGTGATGGTCCACTCTTCCGAATGGAACATTCCACATAATAATTTGAAAAACAATGTGGTCAAATGAGAACTAAAAAATGAATATTTTTTTGCTTCACTTTACCTTGTCCCAGTTTTCTTCAATTTCAATGCCTCCACATTCTGAAAAGCTAATGGTACTTCCCAACCTTTCAGAAACTATGGAAAGGTAATATTCTTGATCATGGGGGACAAATGGTTCTACAATGAATGTTGTTATAGGCGCTTTACAACCTCCCATCTCAACCTAGAAAGAAGAAACTTCCACGTAAGTTGGCTGAATTCTCATAGTTAGTAGCAAGAGAATCTCATTATTATAATTCTCGATCACCTCAACACCAAGCCGTTCTTTCACAAATTCAGCAACTTCTGCAAGATCTAAATTCAAAGCTACCAAGCCACTCTTCCCCCGTTTTCCGAACAACATATCTGGTTTGACAACCAGCTTTGTGGACGATAGCCATGGTTCTTTGTTTGTTAACTCGGTGAAATCCGTTGTTTGCGTCACCTATGAAGAATTGATGATTCATACATAAGAACCATTTGGTTAACTAAACTCATGACCAAGCATGTATCAAACAACACTCAATAGATTCAATACCATGGAATAGCTACACCACAATCTACTCAAAATGTAGAATTGTATATTGGCAACAAACATAGTTGTCGTTACTACATTTAAGAAATTAATTCTTGTGTGTTTATTGTCATTAGTAAAGTAACAGTGAACAAATTATGACATCAACTCACTTTTCACCCATCCTCTTGATTAGTGACTCACAGAGAAATTTTAAATTGTTTTTCAAGACAATTATAACCCAACAAGAGGAGTGGGATCAATTTGTTGAATGTAACAGTATTTCATGACTGAGGACCATTATACTTGAGTATATTTTATTATTCTCCTATTTGATAAATCTAATATTGGCTTTATTCTTTTTACTTTAAATAAAAAAATTAGCCTTGGATCATAGAAATATTTTCTTGTTACCAATTTAAAGCACTCTGAAAATGCTCTCTAACACTAAAGTATCCACCATGGATGAGTTTATTCTTTTAGCCCCTGTTTGACAACCATTAAATTGGAAAAATCATGTTTTGAATAGTGATTTTAAGGAGAATGTGTAGTCAAAAAGTAGAAAAAATTTTGAATTTACTTGCAGAATATTTTTTTGTGTTAATGAAGGGTTAAATACACCAATGGCCACCCAATTTATACTTAGAGTCATATTGACCGCCCAATTTATACTTAAAGTCATATTGACCACCCAATTTGATTTTATTTTACCATGATCACTCAATTTTATATTTAGTGTCATATTGGCCATCCAATTGGACTTTGTTTCACCATGGTCACCCAACTTCATATTTAGTGTAACATTGACACCAAATTTGATTATGTTGAATAAAGTTATCGGGAGGCTTGACTGAAACTAAGTATGAGGTTGGGGGCCAATGTTATAATAAGTATAAAGTTGGGTGTTCATGATGAAACAAAATCAAATAGGGCGGCCAATGTGAGACTAAGTATGAAGTTGGGTGGTCATTGATGAATTTAACTTGTGAATGTGTGGTAAAAAATGAGCATGTAAAAAAAAACTTGAAAATAATGGTTGTGGGCTTATTAATCCATATGATGTAGATCGATCTTATTTTAAGTAGAAAGTACATATTCCGCAACAATTTTCAAACGCTTCCCATCATAATTTAGTAACAAAGCGATCTTAATATGCTGGCTGAACAAACCAGATGACTATGACAACATGGATCTAACACTTAACCAGTAAAGCCAAAATGCAGAATCAAGACAATTATTCAAATCTTCAACAAAAGGTTCGAATATAAGATCCAGACAAGTTAAAATGAGAATCCAATACATGAAAACCCAATTGAAACAAAAGATCTATTGCATAATAATGATATTGAGCAAAAACATCAAAGGAAGCGTGATTGAAATGAATAAATACTTGAGCAGAGCGAATCTGAAGGTCGATGTTAGCCAATCGTTTCAAATGCTCCTTGAGAAGCCTCTTGGAATCGTACTCCCTGATCTTCTTTCTTGCCATTTTTAGTGATAATTGCAAGATAATTCAAGTAAAAAACAATTCTGGGCGGATTTATATATGCTTTAGCTAATACTTATAACAGTAAAAAGAGATCTGATTTGATCTGATCTTCGGCTTTGGGATACGATTGGAATTCACCAACCACAGCAACTGGTATATAGTGGGTGGAGTTGGGTGGGGAATGGGCGACCCGAACAAGGAGATGTTGGCTGTTTTGTTCTTTTTCCTTTATTTTATTCAATTTTTTGTGAATTTATACATGAATAGCATTATCGGGTCGGGCGTCAGCTCTGATCCCAAGTATAATGCTTTGTTACTATTTGCATAATGTTTAATAGATTTTGTGATTTGGATAAAAAAATAAATAAATTTTTAATAGATTTTAGTAAAAATCGATAAAATATATAGTTGAAAAAATAAATTTTCAACAAACATAAAGAAAAATTTATGCGATTACATTTGAGAAATACTCAAAAAACATAAAGAAAAATTAACATATTACGTTATTGATAAATATTTTATTAAATAAAAAAATTAGAGGACTTTAATAAATAAATAAATAAAATAATTTTCAGAAAATGAAATCAATGCTTGTACTTAAAATCCAAATTTAATTTATGCACAAAAGGTTATAATAATTAATAAGAAGAATGCATAACACTTGTTGAGATTTCTTTGACCAAAATTTCTACAAAATCAATTTCACAACTGCATGCATTAAATTAGAACCATCATAAGAAAAATCAGTGTGAGCAATCTGTTCGTAGCCAAATATACGAAATTTGTAAATCAAATTGTTTAGGAAATGTAAAATTACACATTTCATCCCCAACTTTTCAAAATAAATAAATAAGCAGACTTGGTCCTTTTATACGATTTTCGTCTATTTGAAATGATAAATTTATCTTTATTTAGATAATTAAAAAGGGCAAATTTCATCTAGGGTTCCAAATATTTTTTAAAATGCGATGGGGTCCTAAACCTTACAAATCAGACATATTCCTCCTTTATCTTTTTTTTTTTCCCCTTCCCTCCCCAAATAAGGTATGAAACTAGGCCCATGTTTGTCCCACATTATTCTCATTCTTCTACTCATTTTCAACCACACATTCTTCAATAAAATAATATTTTCCATCACATCAATAAATTTTTTTTCATCCACATATTTCTCATCATATCACTTCAAAAAAATGCATTCTTTCATTTTAATGTGCACCAAACACACTCAATTGGAAGATTTCGCTCTCACCACTCTCACTCCTTTTCCTATTCAAAATAGTGAAATAATTGAAAAACAAAGAACAAATATGAAAAAAAAAAAAAAGGATTAATTTATCATTTTTCCCAAAACAAACCCCCACCATCCCCCTTTCCTCTTACGCACCTCCACCTCGAGTCCAAATCTGAAAAACAATAATTGTCTTGCTTCTCCTAATCTACAATTTCTTAACAGGGTCTGCACCAGAATCATTTTTCATAGCTTCAAATTTCCCAAGTATAGATATGATTTACAATAATTTCACTAGAAAAGTTCACTTGAGTTTCAGAAAACTTGATTTAGATAAGCTCAACGTTGGATTTAATCATTTTGGAGCTGGTGAACCAGGTGGCTTGAATTTATCACCCCCTAGGAAACTACACAACATATGGCCTGCTAGGGAGTTTTGGGGACAGGTTACGAAATTTTTTAAAGTGTGATTTTGAACATTTATCAGGAATCCAATTTTAGGTAAGTTTTAGTAGTAGTTTTTAAAATCGCACAACTCATACATGAGGGTTTATTATCCAACATTTTCTTAAAGTTTTTAAAAGAATAAAATTATATATATGCAGTATGTATAAACAATATGGAGTAAATATGTATGTCACTCCTTACGTTTCAATGTGACTTTACATAATTTACTCAATCATTTTTTTACTGCGCATGGATTAATTATTGTTTCTTTGAATAAGCTCTTGCATGACAATTATTATAGTAGAGCAACAACCATCATGCGCAGCATAGCTGCAGGCAGTATCGCTGCATGCAGATTTACCACCACTGCCCTTTTACTACCTCCAAATTGCCTCCATTCACCGTCCTATCCTTTCCACTGTCGTTGTCGAACGAACATATCCAACATCAATACGGCGACTCAATAGATCCGAACACCAATGCCACACGAAGCATACGCGACGAAGGCGGTGGATTTCTTGGCGAACGTCGTAAGGGAGGTTGTGGAGGTAGAGACGGTAATGGAGGCTATTGCTGTCGTAAGGGACGTTATGGAGGTCGTCTTCATTGAATTCTGCATTGCAATTTTACTTTGTCATCTGGTGGTTTTGCAATAGCAAATTGTGGGTGTTGGTAGTGGTGTTATGGTGGTGGTGGGTGAAACTGTTTACGTTGTAAGCGCCTTTGTTGCAACAACACTACACTACCTGGGGAAGATCGCCGGAGCTTTTGAGGTCGTTGATGGTGGTTCTGGTGCTGGTGGTAGTGCTAGTGGTGGTGCTGCCTGTCGCAGTGTTGGTGAGGTTGTGGTCCTGGTCCTGGTTGTAGCGGTGAATGATAATGGATCTAATTTTTTTTTTGTGTTTTAGTGGTGGTGATGGTGAGGTGATTGTGGGTGGAATGTCAATTATTTGGTTGTTTGTGACAAATAAATTGGTTAATTTGTGATCATGGCATCGGTGTGGTGGTCTGGCTGTGCAATAACATCATGAGGTGGTGAAGATTTTTCGTGAGGTTGTGGCAATGCTGATTATTTTTAGGGTGGTTTTTGTTGGTTGTATTTGCTGGTGGTGGTGGTCATCGCGGTGGTGGTGTTGGTGTCAGTGGTGGTTGCTGGTTGTGGTCGCTGTGGTGGTCGTTGCAATGTCAATGTCAGAGGTGGTGCAGCTTTTGTTGTGGATTTGATTTGTAGGTTTTTTGGGCTATGGCAGCGACTGTTTTGTTGGATATTGTTGGTGCTGGTGGTGGTGATTTTGAAGTTGAAAATGGTAATTGTTGGAGGTGGTGGTGCCATGGTAGATTGGGGTAGGTAGTGGGATTAAGAGGGTTTGTGACCAATTATTTGAGATTGTAACCATCAATTTAGGTATTCTATGACTAAAAAATAACATGTGACGTGATCTAAAAAATTGAGTTGTGACTTATAAAATTTGTGATTTGTGACCAACAAATAAATTGTAGTCTATAAAAATTTTTATTTGTGATTGAGAAATATTTTTTGTCAATTAATTCAAAAATTTATGACCAAATTATATAGAATTGTGACCTTAATATATTTAATTGTGACTTATCATTATTTTAATGTGTGACAGATGAATAAATTGTGACCTATAAAATTTCTAATTCGTGACCAAGAAATAATTTGTGACAAATAGTATAGAATTCTGACCTTAATATATTTAGTTAATAAAATACATTTTTAATTAATTATTTTATAAATAAAATTTAATTAATATCTAATTTCTGAAATAATAAACTTTGTTTCTTAATTTTGAAATTGGTCAAACTTAATGTCTTAATCTCTTATATTTGACATTTTCCCTTAATTTTTTGTGGTTTTAAACCACCCAAAATCAGAGCCCAAAAAGGTAATAGACGTTGATTTTTCCAACCTTTCGCGAAAGCTATCACCCAAAAATAGCCAAAATCAATGGAAATCCAAAATGTTAATAAGCACTAGTTTTTCCAATCTTTTATAAACAGTTTCACCTAAAAAGGGTCAAATTCAATGGAAAAAACTGGCAAACTGCCCTTAATATTCTTGCATTCTAGGAAAAACCGATTTCAAGGCATATTTTGTCAATGTGACGAAAATTTGTATTGACTTAACGTTATACTCGTGCATATGATGGATGAACTCAAAAGGAACCTCATATTGCTCCCACAGCTTCATCCATAGTTGTGCAAGGAAAAAGCAAAGGCTATCATTCCCTTTCTTGTGCTCATGGACTTGAATATTTAACTCTTTTGACTCTAGGATCTCAAGACTCAAAAGACATCTTCAAGATGGAAGTCTTCTTAAAATGGTTACTTCCTTATCCATGTCCTCTTCAAGAGCTTTCACATGAATAACCAAGAGATGACTCGCCTGGACAACATAATCATACATAATCAAAATTTGTCAAACACAAAGTAAGAGCAAAGTGAAAATTGTTAGATAAGTTATGAACAAAAAAAGGGGAAAAGAGAAGTTATAGATAGTGACCCTTTTTTTTTTTGTTGGGTTTGTAACCCAAACTCGATTGAGTTTTTGTTGGGAAAATATTGTTTTTTTTATTCTATGTCTTTTTTAATACTATTTTCATCTTTAAGAATATTTTTAGGGTTTTGATATGTCCCCTATATATAGTTGATTCTTATTTATAAGGTATTTTATTACTAAAAGTTAGAATTGTATAGAAACACAATATTGTTACAATTTTCTCTCTCCATTATAAATCTTGAATAAAATCTTCAATTCCTTTGCCAAATTAAGTTGTCCTTTATTCATCTCGGTATTATGATCAAACTTCATATCGTTTATTATGACCTCGTTTTGTCCCCAACATGTGGTATCAAAGCTTCTTTTTTTTTTATTTGTTCGAGATTCATGTTCTTAATGGCAACCATGAAGTATGAAATTCCACTTTTGAACTGCAGCACTAGATTCTCGTTATGGTAAGTGAAGATGCCTTTTGTACTCGCGTAGATGGATTTGGATGATGAGTTGTTGGGATTTGATAAGTACCCTCAATTTGATCAACGGAGAAGAAACAACGTAAGGATCAGACGAACACTTTCACAAATTCATCTTTATCTTTCAAATAACATTCAACGTTTTGAAAGAGAAAACGACAGTCGTGTTGCGTTGAGGTTAGAGCAATTGTGCATAAATAAGAGTCTAACTAGCAAATTGTACCTAAAGCAGCGTTTGTATTCTTATCGCATGATAGAAGGCGGATTGTTGGACGATCGCCATGTTGTTTTTAAGGAGATGTTGTTGATTTGGAAAATTTAAAGGTGAAGTATGATAAGAAGATTTGACCTTATTTCTTTTGTATTCGTTACCCAATTCGTTTACTTCGTTTAGATACATGATTTTATATAGTCGTTATACTCTCATCATTGAAGGTGCATATGATGCTTTGTTTTCAAATGAGAAGATGAATCATCTGGTTGTATCTAAGACTAGAGATGGAAAATGTCTTGTTGTTCATAGTGTTCACAGAAGGAACTGATTTTAGTTATGAAGTTTGTTTTTATTGTAAGAAGAAAGATCATATAAAAAAGGATTGCAATAATGTGCAAAATAGAGGAAATTTGGATGTAAATTAGAGTAGAAAGCAATCAGAAACTACATGTGAAGCCGATGTCGCAAAGAACTACTTGAGTGATGGAGATGTATTGGTTATTTTTTTATTAGGTTTTGGATATAGCTTGTGATTTTCATATGTATTCCAATAGGGATTTGTTTTCAACATATGAAACAGTTTCGATAGGTCTCATGGTTATGGTGGATAGCCGGTGTTGGTAGAATTAGACTTAAATTGGTGGATGGGACAGTTCGAACACTTTATCAAGTTCAACAGGTTTTAGGTTCAAAGAAAAATCTCACCCCGTTGAGTACTCTTGATTTAAAGGGTACAAGTTCTTTAGTGGAAGTGGAACTTTAAGGGTTTGTCAAGGTGTCTGTATTGTATTGGAAGTTTGGAAAAAGTCTCAGTTATACGTCTTGCACAGAATTCATGAAGAACAATCGGCAAGTTTTAGTACTGTGATAGATATTCAGTTTGGTACAATGCCGTTGGGATTTGATTTAGGGTCCATGTTGAAGAATACAGCTTAATCGAGTTTGGAGGATGTGAGTAATGTCGCTTTACCACCACCGCGTTGCTATCGTATTTAATTATTAGAGATAGACCCAGTGAAGATAGTTACGAGGATGCTGATTTTGTTACGCATGTTTTGAGTATATTTGAAGGTGTTAAGTCAGTAAGGGGCTTTCTACAAAAGCATTTGGTGTTTTCAGTTTCAAAATGTGTTTCGGCCCTAATTGGTAAATTTTAAATCATTTGTGATTTTTTGTTGAACTTAAGGTAATCTTGTGGAGCAGTGTTTAGATTCATTTATCCTAGTTGGATATTGTCGAAGAGGTGGAGAATTATTGGTTTGTTGGATAAGTTAGTTTGGTTCTTGTTGAAGAGTCCAGTTCATTCATTACAGTTCTCGATGTGGAGAAATTTTGGAGTTTCGTTTGTTACAGTAAATTTTATGTCAAGATGAAGATTGTTAGGTTTGTGACCCAAATTCAGTTGGTTTTTTTTAAATATTGTTTCCTTTATTCCACGTATTTTTTGTACTGTTTTCATCTTCAAGAATATTGTTAGGATTTTGATATGTCCCCTATATATAGTTGACTCTTCTTTACAACTATTTTATTACTGAAAGTTTGAATATTATAAGAACACAATATTAATGTAATTTACTTTCCATTAGAGTTGTTGAATAAAATCTTCAATTTCTCTGTCAAATTAAATTCTTGTGTATGTGTTCATCTTATTGTTGTGATCAATACTTCATATCGCGTCGTATAACCTCTTTCCGTCTGATAGAACATATATAAACAAATGTCATCTACCTCAGTTTCCATGTGAATACGTGTGCCGTCCTTTTTGTCTTTTTCTGCTTCAATTTCAATTGCTCTCTGTTTCTGTCTTTGTTGCCAATGTATGTGTGTATATATATAATTCCAACTTCAATTCCCAGCCTCTAGAATTCAGCTTTCTGCCTCTTGTTATTTTCTCTCATGTCTGCGCGTATAATATATATTTGCTTTGGCTGCCTCATTCTCCCTTCTTTTTTGCATGTGCCGTGTATATGTAGGTTTTATATATAAAACCTAAATCACCAATATTTTTCATACAACTAGAAGTGCAAGACCCAATTTATTCCAATGTCCAATTAAATTACTATTTGCTTCAAAGTCTTCAATTCTTTCGAATAATGCAAGTTGATCCTTATACTTTAGATTTATGTCATTTTTCGTCATATTTTGCTTC
>CAIGRQ010069627.1:0-15447 GCA_903798375.1 Fraxinus sp. D2006-0159 | reverse complement strand
TTACATTTGGGGGGGGGGGGTGTGGTTTTATGAGGTGGGTCTCATGTGAGGCAAAAGCCTTTACCAGGCTTTTACCAGGCCTGGTAGAGGAGAATTCTCCTACAAGAAATCCCAGGGGAAAGTACGGAGAATTTGCTTTTATCCACTTCTAGCTTGATGCTAAAGAAATTAAGCCAACATTATTTTCTTACATTGTCTCAACGTGGTATCATTGCAGCTGATATATTTAAAAATAAACGACTTTCTTTGAATTTGCTGAAATAAAGTGTATCAAATTCAAATAAAGTGTCGGTAATATATTATTTTGCATTGATATTCAATAGAGCCCCAATGATATTTGGTAAGAAGACAATATTCTTCAACAAATATTTATATGTATAGATTGTACTTTTTCAAAAGCCAAAACAATCACAATATTTTTCTTTTTAAGATATTGTATTGCTAAAGTTATATTCCTTCGAGAATAACAACATGATATTCAATTGTCAAGGGCGGAGCCAGGTGGACAATTTTTCCCTTTGCCCCTATCAGTTGTTTAGGCCCCGTTTGGTATGGATTGAAATCCAATTAAAATTGAAAATATGACCGTTATTAAGCCCCACTCATCTAATAAAAATCAACAATAACGGCTAGTTTTTCAATTTTAATCCGATTTTAATCTCTATCAAACAGGCCCTTAATATATGCTTTTTCAGGAGAATAATATTATATTAAAGTCACATTTCTTCATAAACAATATCATATTCTTTTATATTCATGAGTTATAATTTTTCAAAAAAAAATTCTACTGGTTTTATATTTGTACTCTTCCAAGAGTTATATTATAATATTTTTCAAGAATGTTGATATATAAAGATTATACTTCTACTGGAGTAATAATCTAATATTCTTAATATTAATCTATGAAGTTGTGATCTTAAGAAGCAAAGATGCAATATTCTCCTAGAATATTAATTTGTATAAATTTGTAATTCCTCAAAAATAATAAAATAATAATGATATTAATGAAAACTTTTACGGATCCCGATATACATTCAATCTTACAAAACACAAAACATGTTACAAAACTAATAGAAAATATTGGAGAATATAAGAAAATAGTAAAAACTCTTTGTTTAGAATCTATTGAGAATCAAAACTCTATAATTGGTATAGAGTATCGTTAGGGGGTAGCAAGCAAGTGTGACAATAAAATGTCATGATTGCGAACTTGGATAGGCTTGACTGCGACAAACAAGGATATAAGACATGCAGTGATGTTGGTACTTGACTGAGAATGTTCATATCACAGATTTCTTATTCGCTGCAAGATTTGCACGTTTACAAGTCTGTTCAATAACATATTAATTATTTTATTCCCTATCTTAACGTATTTGCATTATCTAAGGTTTTTCATAAGAAAATATGCATTTAAGAAGTCAATCATGAATGTGGACATTTGTGTTAAGAGCCATCGTTACACTAATTCAAATGTTAACAAGACACATTTTTTTTTTTTTTTTTTTGTACAATCATCGTCAAAATAGAAAATTTAGACGAAGTTCATGATGTACGTATATACAAGAAGATGAATCATGAATGGATTGTTAAAGGGAGATTGGACTAAAACAATTAGAAATGAAAGCAATGCTGCCAATGCATATTCGTTCACAAAGCAAGAAACGAATTTCAAATTAAATTATCAAAAGCAAAAGGAAAGAAAAAATTTTTAAAAAAAGAAACGAATTATTCTATAGTAATCAGAAAAAGAAAAAATCTATAGTATAAATAATGTAAAATAACAAAGAGAAGCACGAAAAGTGGGAAGGCATCAGATTCTTCCTCTCTCACAACGTTATATAAATTGAAGTACAATAATTTCTCTGTCTATATAACTTCATTGAAGTTAAAAATATCATCAGTTATCAAAGGCAAGGAGAAAAATGCCGGATGAGCTGACGGAAGATCAGGTTTCCGAATTCAAGGATGCCTTCGCCCTGTTCGATAAGAATGGCGATGGTAAGCCCTCTGATAAAACATACATTTGGTTGTTTGTATATGTATAATGTATTCATGGGTTTGACATGAGTTGTTCTTTTGATATGCTGTTGAGATATGTTTTTGATTTCTTGATAATTTGTTTTGTGGGTTTCTCTTCTTTTGTTTTGAAATTATGGTTTATGGAATTTGAAGTTTAGGCCTTTAGACTTTATAAATGTTTCTTGTTGGTGTTTTGTGTTATCTATATTGATTTTCTGCGAGAAATATGGATCGCCTGCTAGATTATTTACTGTGTACACTTGTCTATAAATTGTTTGTGTTTTGGATTGATTGGTGGCATGTAGACACTTTCTGTCTTATTGTGAATGGGTTGGATTCTAACGACCATGTCATTTATCCTGGTTATACTTTGCCATAGTATCGTACCCTCAAAAGTGTATCTGGAAATGGAAGTTGTTTTTGTGATTAGGGAATTGATATGTGATGGATGTTTTGAATTGGATCATTCGGTGACGTTGGTTGGAACTCGTGGGATTTATGTTTTGAAAGGATTATACGACGTTATGAATGTCATATTTTGCAATTTTGCATACGTATGTATGAAGCTTGCGAAATAAGTCAGCTGACCATCAGATTTTTGTACCTGAATTCGTATTAAATTGACATTTGTTTCATTTAAAGAAACTTGTATATGGACTTTCTCATGTTAGCTCCTATTGTAACTGCCTTTTTTTGGTTATATTTACATCTGGATACTGCTACAGGTCGCATTACTACCAGTGAGCTTGGGAAAGTGATGCGGTCATTGCGACAGAATCCAACTGAGGCCGAGCTTCAGGATATGATCAAAGAGGTTGACACTGATGGAAGTGGGACAATTGACTTCCCAGAATTTCTTAACTTGATGATCAGGAAAATGAAGGACGCTCATTCTGAGGAGGAGCTCACGGAAGCTTTCCAAGTTTTTGACAAGGATCAGGATGGCTTAATTTCTGCTGCTGAACTTCGCCATGTCATGACAAATCTTGGTGAAAAGCTCAATGATGAAGATGTTGAGGAGATGATCCGCGAAGCTGATGTGGATGGCGATGGGCACATCAACTATGAGGAGTTCGTCAAGATCATGATGGCCAAGTGAGAACCGAACAACCGAAAACTAAATTTTTGAAAGTATTAAAATATACCCAAAAGGGAAACAGAGAAATTAAGCTTGATGAGATTTCTGTTTCTGGTTAGGACGTGCTCATCTTTTCTGTGTGCTTACCTGTTTACCTGTTTGCATTGTTTTAAGTGCTATTCCTCAGTACATGCTTGTTTGCTCTGTCCCTTGTTTCGACATTTTGGATTGTTAAACATCTTCAAGTTTCTTTGACGAAGAACTTTCACTTATTATCTCATCAGTGACCAGTGTTGATACTCCAAGCATTACGAAATTCCTTCTTTCTTCTTCTTTTTTAATCTAATAATAAATGGATATCTACTAAGCTTCTATGTTGCATTTATTTGTTTGTGTTAAGTACACAATTATCAGCCTGGTCATTGTTGATTAAATCAAGTCAGGGGATTTAAGAAGCACGTTGAGATACACAGAGGATGTACACTTGTCTCCCTTCAGATTTTGTTGCTTGAACACACCTGGAGGTTAGCTGTTTAGAAAGATGTCCTTCGGATGTAAAGTGAATAATTTCCAGTGTCTGTGTGTGTCCATCGTCATCCAGTTCACTGCACATCTCTCTGGGCCTAGGTAAGGAAAATTCTTAGGTCCACCAAATTATCAGTCCTTCCCAAGGATTCTTCTCAATGAAGGGCTCTGGATGCTTCTGATCCACATTGAATGGACACCACATTGAGCTGGAAAAGTATATGTTACACTTTCATCTGGAGGAAGTGTGGAAGAACAAATATTGATGGCATTTCAATCAATTAAAGAAAGGATTTATTCCCCACTGTTGACGCGCACAATGATTGTCTTTTTCGGTGTTATGTAGAGTCTCATGTGTGTAAATTCCTCAGTTTCTGTCATTTGCCTCTATGTGAGCGCATCATATTCTCTCGTGGGGAATTCCACTTTATCGTATGGGTTCATAATGATTGGTCTCAGCATCAGGTTCTTGTCATGGACATAAAGATATTGTGGGAGTCCTAGGGCATTTTAACTTTTATATCTGCACTAAATATTCTCTGCCATAACAGCACATAGGAGAATCTAGAGGGGAAAACAAAAACAGCAGTAAATTCTGTTCTAGAGCAGTTCGTTCGTGCAGGATAGGTATTCGAGTTTTTATATAAGATCCATAGTTGGAGCATGAGAATCTAGAAAAGGGGTTAACTTCTTTTTCTGTCTTCAATACAGAAGGAGAAAAAAATTGGGGTTATGACTACTCGATGTCTAGTCGCAAAAGGAGAAGTAACTATGGTGGAAGGTGCCATTGGAAGAGATGGCTTTGTCTATTCAGATTTCTGAAGTAGCTAAGCTAGTTTGGATGAGACACTAGTTGCAAAAGCTGCACCAAAATACAATACCATAAAGAGTCATACTTCCCTTACATAATTTTTTTACAGAGAAAAACCAGACACTCACAATGTAGGAGGGATGGGTGGGTTTTTCCATTTTTTATTTCGATGGGCCCCACACATGTGAGGAGGGTGTAAAACTTCTATAAAAAAAATTTCTATCCATATGAATTAATGCTACCATAAATTGTTCTTCGCCCACACACCCTACCCACCCACCTAGGTAAGACCATCGAAACTTTTTTTCTATTCTTTGGGTCCTCCCTCTTATATAGGTCATACCATTTTTTATATGTATACAAAAGTAATAATTTCTTTCTTTTTAAGGATGTGGAGATTCACTAACAAGTAATGATACAAATCGTCTAGCAAATGGTAAAACTTCTCCTTACAATTTTTCGTGTCTTTGTTCATGCCATCTTTCTTTCTAGAGTTCTAACGTAGTTTGAACATTCTCATACGTGAACTGGTTTTTCATCCCTTTTTTGGGGACTAGTTCTTTGACGTATCTTTTGACTTGACATATACCCGATTTTTTGTCATAAGTGATGATGCTATTAATTCATTTAGACATATGACTTCTCAAAGTCGATTGTTTACTTAATTTCTTGCAATTTTATCTAATCATTCTCTCTTTATTTGGTTCTATTTTGTAATAATTTGAAATATATATTTTTCAAGGAAATGATATAAATAATGGTAGTGTTAAATAAAGTTTTATGTATAATATTTTGAAAAACGTTTTAACTTGAGAAAATAAGAATGGCTTAAACATTCATGTCTTAAGAGGCCGGTTTAATCAGGCCCGACCAGTTCCCAAATTTTGACTTCAGACCATGACTGGATCTATTTGGGTATTTTATTTTATTTTTTTTATCCATAAAGATAGATTTGATTTTTTTGTCGGTCCCAGATTATAAATTATTTTCCTTATTGAAAGTATAGATATTTTTTAATTTTCTATATTATGATAATGCACACCATTATCGATATATATAAATTAATTCTATTTATACCATTATTTAACGTATAATTATATTAAAAAAAAATTATATTTTCTTAATTTGAAGTAGTATATTTTAGACATATTGATGGAGAATATATGTTTAAAAAAAAAAGAAAAGTTACTGATGTGATGAAAAATATAATTTTATTGAAGAATATGTAGTTAAAAATAAGTAAAAGAATGAAAATGAAAATTTTAATATTTACCAAACAAGGGCTTAAAAAGTTTCGAGATGTGAAGGCTTTGCACACTAGGCTTTATTCTTAGGTACTAAGAGGGTGTTTGATAGAGATTAAAATCGGATTAAAATTGAAAAATTAGTCGTTATGGTTGACTTTTATTAGACGGGTGAGACCCAATAACGGCCATATTTTTAATTTTAATTTTTTTTTTTTTTTTTTATCCATAAAGATAGATTTGATTTTTTTGTCGGTCCCAGATTATAAATTATTTTCCTTATTGAAAGTATAGATATTTTTTAATTTTCTATATTATGATAATGTACACCATTATCGATATATATAAATTAATTCTATTTATACCATTATTTAACGTATAATTATATTAAAAAAAATTATATTTTCTTAATTTGAAGTAGTATATTTTAGACATATTGATGGAGAATATATGGTTAAAAAAAAGGAAAAGTTACTGATGTGATGAAAAATATAATTTTATTGAAGAATGTGTAGTTAAAAATAAGTAAAAAAATGAAAATGAAAATTTTAATATTTATCAAACAGGGGCTTAAAAAGTTTCGAGATGTGAAGGTTTTGCACACTAGGCTTTATTCTTAGGTACTAAATGTCCACTTATGCATTAGAGGCAAAGGCCTCTCAATACATGTTTGAATAATAGTTATTCTCGAGTAGTGAAGTTTTTAAAATAAACAAACTCGAAAGAACTTCCTCAACTCTTCTACGAAATGCAAAAGCAGAAGCTATACTAACACATCAAAATTATTTGGAATTGCAGAAAGCGAAAACAAAGGATCGAGTCGAAGAGACAGGAGGAGAAGATGAGAGAGAATTCTAAGACCAACAGTGGCAAGAAAAGACAGAAGATTAGAGAATGTTTGATGCTATAAATTCACCATTCTTCTCTCAGTTCAACTCAAATAATGTACAAACCAAACCCAGGGAGTTTGTAAGGCTGGGCTCATAGCCATAATTCAGTGTTTGCTGTCCTTCTACAATAATTATTGAGATACAATCTCTAAACTGTTAGCACAATTTTCTTTAGCTCTATGAGTAAGAAAAACTTTCCAATTTCACATAAAATTTTCAGCCAAGATTAGCTTATTAGGATAAAGTGAAAATGAAATAACCACAAACTATTATACTATAACTAAAATGCTTGAAATTTATACATGATAAGATTGTCAAGCACTTCCATCAGTAGTAAGTGCCACGTTAAGGAAATGTCGAAACAAAAGTATCACATTTATTGAATGTTCACCTCTTAACCGGCTTATATAGGACGACTGTTACGTACTTGGACTGGTACCTGTGAGTCATACCAAGAGCAACCATGGACTGAGACGACCATCCTTTCTCTATAAAGAGGTGGTTGAGCACCACGTGATTGGGTGTTGTTGAAGAAGCAGTTTCATCTGAGTTTTCAGAGTCAAGAACGGATAAATGAAGTTGAGGTGGAGCTGCCACGGGATCCTTTGCAAAATCTTCGTCTCCTGGGAAAGTTTGACTATAGCTTGACTCTGGTGATTGGGGGGCCTCGAACTCAGCTACACTATCAAGCTTCTCTGGAACATAATCCTGTTGAAACAACAAATGATTACAAGTCTATAAGAAAAAAGAATCCGACTCAACTTTAGCAGTAAAACGACAAAGCGCAATGTACGATTAGACAAGAAAGCATTTACTTATAAGTTAAAATTAACCTATATTAATGCAAAGGGATTGAATGGATGTTTCTTCCCATTACTCTCTCGCACGAAATTATACGGTGTCTACTCTTTCTTTCTGACAGTAGTCATGGATATGCAAGCACAATAGAAACCGACCCCTCAAAATTCTACTCAAGCACGAAGTCTTGTGTGGCATGCATGGGCGTGTGATTGTGATCGGTTATCAGAGCTTCATTACAATGATGGTATTTAAAGATATGAGACAACTTAAATGCTGGTTATAGAATAAGAGTTTGAAAATTTTGATTCTCTTTCCAAGTAATAGACAAATTAAAATTATTAAAAAAGAAGATAAATATTGCAGAATAGGAAAGTGGGAGTCCACTAATCTCTAAAATTCCAAAAACAAACCTCCCAATAAAGACAGGCAATGAAAATTGAATAATCCAACGATTTAGATATAAGCGCGAACCTTTGCATTTGAATCAACGCAGATAGATATCTTGCAATGTTACACAAAAGGCTGAAACTGTATGCAAGTAACACAACAATCTCGATGCCATTATCGAGGTATCATCATTTGGTTATTCAAAAAGAATGCATGAATTGAACGGCAAATCTGAGAATCAGAAAAGTGAATTCTCCATAAAAAGTTGCTCAGAAATTGGAATACGAAGGTGTGCGGATCCAGCACTTTGCCATCCAAATTAAATTATTAGCTCTTCACATATATGACAATAGTCTAACCAATTTGAGTGACACTAATTAACTGCCATAGAAGGCAATGTAAAAAAAATTGCCATATCAATGAAAAAAGAACGAGAACATATGTTTTCATCCAGGAAGTTAGTGCATTGTCCATTTGAAACATTAAAGAGATATCATATGGCCATTCTTCTGTTAATATCGATCTGTGCATCTTAGCACGACTATAAAGCCAAGGGGGGGAAAAAAAATTGCAAAAGGTGAACTATTAACTTACATGGACATCAAGGATATTACAGACAGAGCCAGACTGATCTGCTTCACATGGAAGATCCGGAGAATATCTAAATTTGCCATCCACAATGAACTTGTAATGATATATGCCTGATGGCAGGACCACAAGAATCGAGTGATCCTTACCGGAGCTTTCGAGTATCTTTCTGCGGGCAGATATTTCATATACTTAGAAGTTAAAAAAACCAGTTCTTTGTGATTAATAGACAGATTTTAATATTTCCCTTCTAATGAATGTAGCAACATTGACACTCATACGCACACAAAACCAAGAATATATGGTTGGAATACGACAAAATATTCACCTTGTCCTCCAATTATCCCAAGATCCTTCCACTGCCACATTGTTACCGCCATAGCTCCAAGTTATCAAAGTAGGTACACCTTGTTCAAGGGGGTGATCAGCAGCTCCCCGATATTCATTCTGCTGCATTTGATTGAGATATGGGGGGTCATCACCCCTCTGCAAAGGAACAACTGGAACCTGATAAGATGAAGATATCAATAGTGTAAAACGATCCATCAAAATGCAGCTTTGCACAGAGAACAAATAAATGTAAACTAAGAAATTCTCATGGAGAATGCTGATGTTAATAATCACAGATATGAAAGACAATTGGCAACCCCAGCAGCAAAAACACTCCTTTGCATAGAGATTGTACAACTTTTGTCAGATTGCACAAGGTCGTAAACCATAGAGAAACACGCGTGTGAGTGGATGACCCCCAAGAATCAGTCGAAAATAAGCAACCCCACAAGAGATGCAGCTCCTCAGTGCATTCGAATTTTCAATTTGCCACAAGATTAAAAAATTATACAAATATTTAACCACAGCATTGCAATTCGTACTTGTTATTCCCACCTGTCACGCCTTACGTTGATCAAAATTCCAAATTAAACCATTCCAAACGCTCCCCGACTTTTTTCACACATTACAGCTATAGGAGACGGTAATCTAATTCTACTCTTTAAAATGCGTACCTTACTCTTTGATCTCTTTATTGCTCAATTTTACAAAGCATATGTATAATATATAAATGCAAACAGAAAGAGGAACCTGAGGAGTAAACAAGAGAGGAGAGCCAGATTGGCGGCGGTTAGGAGGTGGAGAACTCGCCATTAAATCAGCCGAACCAACGCTTGACGTCGGAACGTGGTTGGAATTTTCCGATGTCGCACCGCCAACACCTTCTCTTCCATTCGCATTCCCCATTTCTACACACAGAAACCGTATTATACTGTATAATTTATACACACAAAGAGAAAGTATTCTGAACAACGATTGTAATGGATGGGATCGCCTGAAGCGGTTTTGAGAGAAGAGGAGGAATAGTATTGACAGAAAGAGGGATTGAAGTGGAAATATATAGAAAGGATTGAGTTGAACAACATGGGATGATCTGGAGCGTTGAATAGGGATAAGGACTAACATTCTAAAGTAAATCTGGCCGTCGGT
This sequence comes from Fraxinus sp. D2006-0159, assembly GCA_903798375.1. NCBI lineage: Eukaryota > Viridiplantae > Streptophyta > Magnoliopsida > Lamiales > Oleaceae > Fraxinus > Fraxinus sp. D2006-0159. The sequence continues at coordinate 5,625 of CAIGRQ010069627.1, read as the reverse complement.
ATTTTTGGTACTATCAAATCAAAGAGATAAAGACAACCACAAAGAAACAAAGACAAACTAGCGTCAACTTTGAGTTAATTGTCCTAGCCGCCACTGAACTTATGTCCGTATTTTTGATTGCACACTAAAGTTAAGGATATCGAATTTTGGCCATTAAGCTCGTCCAAACTTTGAATGTTACCCACAACATAACATTCGTTTCAAACTTATAAGTGTTTGTTTCGTTGCAAAATTTAAATTTTATTCTAATTTAATTTTAACAAAGAAAATCACAATAAATTTGAATTTTTCAAATGATGAAAATAGTTTAAAATTTTACAAAAATATCTTAAAATTAAATTTAACAATTGCATAATTAAGTAATTATTTCTCGTGAGATCGACAAACTGAACTCGTTTGTTTACTTTGTTACTTTACGCAACTTGTGTGATTGTCGTACACATTTTTTAATGAACAACATGCAGACGTCATTGTTATAAGTTTATTGGAAAAAAATTCAACCACCTCAAAAGTTCAGAGAGCAATCGAAAACGTAACAATTTGTTAATGGCGTGATGGAGCGCCACATGTATATTCTGTTTGTCATGTCACTAATTTCATTAAAAATTTGAAATGAATGATATGTCAATGAGTAACGTTGAACGTTTCGATAAGTTTAGTAGCCAAAACTCGACATCTTAAAATTCAGTGAACAATCGAAGACACAATTATAAGTTCGTTGCCATTGAGACAATTAACTCGTCAACTTTTACTTAAATTGGGAAAATTACACAGTTGGATTCCAACTATTGTAGGTATCTAACTATTATCCCTACACAATTACTTTTCAACATTTTAAACTAAAGGGAACTTTTGTACGTTTCGTCTATCACTTTTGGCGCCTCTTCACATTTAGTTTTCAACTTTTAAAATCACCATTTTCACTCAACTACCACAATATCGACTTGTGTCATTGTTAGAATATTCAATTGCAATATAGTAGACAAAATATTTTTGTTGCTCATTTTGTTGGTAATGTCGTGTAACACAACAAAATAATAAATGTTGTTTTGTTCTATTCGTGAACATTTGTGGCTCAATTTGTTACCAAAGTTGTGCAAGGTCATAAAATAATAAATATCGATATGTTATTTTGGTGTCGGCATTTTGTCGTTTAGCAGTGATTGATATTGATTTCAATGCTTCGACTCAATTTTCAAGGATTGTATTTTGATCCAAACCAAGAAATTGCTTGAAGAGGGGGAACTTAGATTAACCTATTCATAATAAAGGCTGGATGAAATTCTAATACCTTGAATCTTTATGAGTGATTTAAAATATAAAACTTGAGAAATTGATGATCGAATCGGATCTTTCAACTCTTGAGGGACCAAAGCGATACCTTTGCGATAAGATATTTAATTAAAGAATGATTTTAGGACTTCAATTGCAGTATTAGAAAAGATCAGGGACCTAACTAAAATGTAGGAAAAGTTACGTGTTCAAGAATTTCAAGTTATATTTTGAGGATAATAATTAAAAGAGATTTAGACCCATTTATGTAATTTTGGCATTTAGGATCAATTTTTAATTTCAAAAACTCAAAGGACTAAGGTGCAGTTTGAAGAAAATATTATGAATTGAGGTTTCTTTAGCTAAATATTGATTATGCAACTCAAAATAAGCGAGAGCATATATTTAGTTCCCTTTGGAAAATCTTGGAATTTCTTGCAGTTAGTTATTGAACAAAAATTGTATCTTTTATACATTCATGATTTTATCGAATTCTCGGCATTCTTATTTAGCCCTCGTTTGGGGCACATTATTTTTAAAAGAATGCATTTTTTTGATTGATGTGATGGAGAATATGCGGTTGAAAAAGAAGGAAAAATTATTGATGTGATGGAAAATATTATTTTATTGAAGAATGTGTGGTTGAAAATGAGTAGAAGAATGAGAATAAAAAAAACGTGAGCCAAACAAGGACTTTGATGAATCTTTATAAATTCTTTTATTATTCTCTGTTCATACTCACTCTGCGCCATAACTTTACCTTACCAAACCGTCTAACATCCTAGCAAGTGTTCACCATGGACGATTGAACATGACAAGCTAATTAATTACTAGTTTTTATAGCAGAAAGAGTTTAGCATTTACCCATTCGGAGGTGGTCGAGTTGGTGAAGCAGGTGAACCCGGAGATTGAAGGTCACGAGTTCGAATCCCCTGTCAACACTTTCTCGGTCGAGCCCGTCGCACCGAGTTAGCGTAGTGCGGTTTATTTTTCTTGTGTGGTTTGAGTGCTACTGCACATGGAGCGAGGTTTACCCAAGGCGGACTCACATGTAGCGGCTGTGAGTTCCTACGTCAACAAAAAAAACAAAAAAAAAAAAAAAAGTTTAGCATTAAGGGTGTGTTTGAGCCACATTATTTTGGAAAAATATATTTTGAAATAATAGATTGATTAAGAATGAGTGGTTGAAAAAGAAGGAAAAGTTATTGATGTGATGGAAAATAATATTTTATTGAAGAATGTGTGGTTGAAAATAAATAGAAGAATGATAATGAAAATTTTAATGTGTAACAAACCGGGGCTTACGTGATTAATGAATACGACATATTAAAGATGATAGAACTTAGATTCAGTTATAAATTTTAGTAACATTAACTAATTAATAAAGAACCTCTTCTTTTCTTGTTCTTATTGCTACTTATTCTCCTCCAAAATATAATTCTTAACGTCACTGAATTCTTGCCAGAGCAGTATGTGATTAATATGAACTACGATGCAGTAGAAAAGAAAAGAAATGATTTTGTTGACCTCAAAATCTGTCCGATCGAGTGGCCAAGAGAATCCCGATCACAACCCTGTCCATCTAGGCATCCCCTCGGTCCTGATTTCTTAACTGGATGGTCTAAAACTGGAAGGAGAAAAATGCACGGCAAAGCCAAATTATTGTATTCTCAGGAACTGTTCAAGAAACATGTGTGCACTATATGTAATAAATCTTTCAAGAGTTACCAGGCATTGATTGGCCATAATAAAGCCCACCATGACAAGGGTGGCGCCACGGCTGAAGATAATGAATTTTCAGCAGCGGACGTGGTGGTGGTTGGGTGTGATGATCAGCTGCGCCGCAGCCTAGGCCACCAATGTTTGCTTTGTAACAGAAGTTTCTCAAAGGGTCAGGCCCTTGGTGGTCATAGGCGGCACTGTAAAGGGAAAGTTCCTAAAATATTTGATTTGGACCTTAATGAGTATCCACCGGAATGGGTACCCGAAGAAATGGAGTCAGGTAAAGGGATTATTGGTCGAGAAACAATGAGTTTGCCATCGCATGAAGATCATTTGTATTTGTCCTATGGTTCATCGAGTTAGGCCAACTATGAAAAACTCGAGATTCTTTTGAATAACTCATCGTCGTCTGAGATAATCACCTAGTCATATGATGTGTTTTCAAGTTGATAATTCCGTCCATCTACTCGAATTAACGATTTTTCTGACTTCATAACAAGAATAGTTAAAACATTGTTAAGTCCGAATTATTTCATGTATACATAAATTTTTTGTTGTAAACCTACTATGAAGTAGAAATCCAAAATGTGTTTGTAAAGTAAATAAAAAATAAGACTAAAATTACTTAATTATAATAAAATAAAATAAACATAACAGAAATAAGGTAAACATACCAACCCATAAATAATATATATGACCAAATTAATTGAAGATAGGAAAGGCAACCTGCCCACACCGAATGGGACGGGAATTCCCCACCCTGCTGAGGAACATGGCCCCGGCAGGACAAGGAAAGGAGGGTCATCCCATCCCTCCTGTTGCTATCCTAATTGAGGAGTTGAACTCTACCCTCAATGTGACCAACAGTTTGCAACTTCACGTAGACACTTTCCGGCACACTAAGATGAAATCGTTAGTCACATGTGACCTTTTTCGATGATGATGGAAGCGACCACAAACACTCCGACGATTAAATCAGTCTACAGTGATGAAAATATCAAGTGGAACGTAAACCACAAGACGAATATATGTGTGTTGAAGGAGAAGGAGATGACAATATCATGTATGGTTAAACATGTAAATAGCATTACCTTTCAGAATGACACTGAGTGTGAATATATATAGTAGTATAAGTGAAATGAGGACCGTTAGATGAGGAGGCATGCGGTCGCATCTACTGGTTGAAGTGTCTCATCCTAAGTGTTCATCAATCAATTCGCAGGTGGACGGGCATTTATTGCTTCCTGACAAGTAGTTAGTACTTGACCTTTAGGTGTATGTTGTAGAGACGCATCAATCAATCGTAGAAGAAATTATTTTGGAGAGATTTTTTTACAAAGGATCTTTCAATAGAGAGGAGACGTGAAGTGAGTGTTGCATTCCAATAAGGAAGAGGCTTACTGCCTTTAAACCTCTTCGTACAACATACGTACACTTCAACGACTTGATATCTCACCTCGGTCGAGTAGCATGGCACTTCGGCGAAGTGATACATCATCTGGATCAGATAGGAGATGATGTGAAGCGTGAGCCCATTCAATAGCTAGTTGTTTGACACGTGTGTGATGATTTGTAGTTTCAGTATAAGAGACGTAACAGAACATTTATTCTTTTCTACCAGTAATTATAAGTGGTCTATGTGCATAATACGATTCTCAGGGTGAGAGAGGAAATACTAAAAAATGGATAACTGAGATTGAAATTTGATTAAATGGTGTGACATTTTATCTAAATATTTTAACAAAATTTTCCACTTTCAAATTATCAAACTTTGATATTAATAAAATCAATCATACGCCAAATCTTCTTTATCAAACAAAAACGTGTGAAGTCTTACTTCTCAAGCTACATGTCCATATCGCATAAATGTCTATACTCAATGATCAGTTGAATGATAAGCGTGAAAAACACACTGACTCAATACTTATTATCTTCCCTAAGTGTATGCATGTGGAAATTATTTTGTTAACTCACATATTGAATAGTCGAAGATATATACTGTTTACACGTAATAAGTCCCTTTTTGTTGCAAATTAAAAAATTTGGTCAAAATCAACAACACATTTAACTTAATTACAGATTTCAGGAACTTCCATCTTTTATCGACTTTTCAACTTAAATCAGTTTTTATCAAAAATTACTACAAAATTAATTTTTAGCTACATCAAACAAGGGCTAAACAATCAAACTCATATACTAGTAGTAAATGATTTTATCATAAATTGAGCATCTCAAAATATGAATAGAGTAGTGAAGTCATCGTATTTAGCCCCTATTTAGTGAAGATTAAAATCAGATATTTAGTAAATTTTGATAGAAATTAATGAAATATATGACTGAAGAGTTGTGAAAATAATAAAATATGTGGTTAAAATGAAATATTAACTTAACTTGGATTAAAGATTTTAATCGGTACCAAATAGGGACTAGTAGGAGAAATAATTTTATTTTGAAATATATTTTCTCCTCATTTTATTGTTATTTAGAATTTAATATTTCCAAATTGAAAAAAAAAAAAAAAAAATCACTTATAAATTCTTACGTTTCAATAAAACATTACTCCCTCCGTCCCAAAAAGATAGTCTTATAGTTATTTTCACACAAATTAAGAAATAGTAGTTAGTATAGTTA
>CAIGRQ010069619.1:15735-32661 GCA_903798375.1 Fraxinus sp. D2006-0159 | reverse complement strand
GATCGCTACAGTACGAGCCGAGTGGGCGAGCCGTCGAGCGGCTCGGCCCATTTGCCACCTCTAGAGCCTCCTCTCTTTTTTTTTTTTTTTGGTCTTTAGTGGTAAAAAAAAATGATGTATACACGTACGGATCAGGTTGAGTGGATTGCAAACTCGGAAGGATCAAGCCTAGCCAGCCTATGGTCCAACATATTCATAAATGGGTCGTGCTATGCTTGAGTAGGCTAACTCATATTGGTTCTACTGCGTTAACATTATTTATTTTAGATTTATGACTATCCATAAATGACACGAGAGTTCTTTTATTCTTTGCACCATTTAAGAACAATAAATGTCTTATTTAAAGGCATCAAAGTGTTATTAAATACACCGAAGATCAACGGGGCTAAAAGACCTATCAATCTCGAGGAATGTTATACTAAACTTTGCGTAGTTTAATTTTGCATAATCGAAAGGTAGTTTGGAATGACTTGAAAAACTAAAATAAGTGTCCTTAAGTAAGTCGAGGCATTTTTGCTAGATTTATCAATGTGAAATTAAAGTATGTGATTACTATACACTCTGATAGCATTCTATAGTGTAAAAGACAAGTTGTTGTTGACGCTCTCACGAGTCTTCCTAGTTTTCGTGGCAACGACCATTGCGGCAGAGTTAGGGATAGGGTTTAATAGAACTGCGGCGAGAAGAGGGTTCCTAGTTTAGCTCAGCGGAGACGATAATCTCAAAAGGAAATTTGACTGCATATTGTTTAAAAACGCTTTGTCCTTGTTTGGTGAGGATTAAAATCAGATTTTTAGTAAATTTTGATAATAGTTGATGACAATGTGTGATTGAAAAATTGTGAGTTCAATGAAATATTTTGATCAAAATTTATTGTTGATTTTGATTTAAATTAAAATATAAATTTTAATTCCTACCAAAGAGAGGCTTTATTTTAAAAAATATTGTTAAACTATTTTCAATTTAGAAAATATTCCCTTCTTCTCACACTCATTCCTTACAACACGGGCCCACCCACCCTCATACCCAATCCTCGACTACTGATCACCATCCCCACCATCGACTTTCGATGCCACAGGCTACCATCAAAATGATGTCCACTTCCAAGTCAATCGAATATGACTTTGTATATATGTGTTTTTCCATCACACTATTTCATATAACTAACCAGAATATCAAATTATGAATACAGAATAGTCATGGAGCCAAACTACAAATAATGTTTGTCTGAATAACTACTTCATGAGCAGCTTGAAATACAAGTGATATTTTAAAGTTCTTATACAAAATTTATATTCTAATTCTTGATATATCTTGTACTTTCAACTGGAATGAGACCAAAAGGACAAAAAAACATTTCTAACTTACATCATTTCTCCAATGGTTAAACATTCTGCATCACTCAAGATTGTTATCAATGGACTCCTTCACTGCAATGCCTTTCCCTTTGTCACATCACCTCTTTTATCTTCTTTGCTCTTGGAATTTGAAGGACTATAAGTTGAGAATAATACTCTTTTGGTTGATGATTCATTAGAATCAAGCTGCATCAAGTGTAATGATTCAGCAAATGAAGTTAGAGATGTACTCACATCAGTGCTTGCATGTGGAGTTTCTCCTGTATTGAAGATGCATCTATAATGAAGATGACATCGTACTTGTATTCGTCTTCATTTTTCTACTTTACAGCTTTTACATAGAAGAACAAATCTTTATTTGTGGAGGCATAGATTGATTCTAGAAGGTTTGTTTTGTCATGCTGAAATAGGAATGCAAGATTTAGCAATTTAAAAGAATGTATGATAGCATAATAATTTAAAAATATGTTTGAGGTGAAAGGCCAAGATTGACTAACCATGAGGAGGGTGAATTGATTTTTAAAACTTTTTCGTTAACACTACACGATTTTAAACTAATGATCACACAAATGATAGTGAAATAAACCAAAACACAAATAGACACGTAGATAATAGAAATGAGTTTGCACAAAGTAAAAAATGTTAAGTAAAAGAGTTAGAAAATGCAAACGATATAATATGGAGGTTCGATCCAACACAATGATCTACATTCCCCGTTACCAAGCTCTTCGTCACGAGCAAGACCTTTTTCACTGTGTTGATTGACTTGTGGCACAATCCAACCCTTTACAACGCTTTCAGTGACTTACAACTAAGGAACACCGATCCTTTTACAATGTTGAACTTTCCGGGACCTCAACATGACCCTCAATTCAAAAAAGAATATACAAGTGAAAACTTCTCTTATTGATGAATGATAGAATCAAGATTGATAGCAAGAAGAGAAGGCAAACATTTCAATAGATGCCAATGAGTTTAACTCAAAGTGTTGATATGAAAAACTTCTTGATGAACAAAAGATTTTTACAAATTTAATCTCTCAAAAGTTTTTCAACAATTTAATGCTTTTGATCTTCTTTAAAGATTGAGAATAAGGTAGTTGGGATCAACAAAAACCTTACTTTAATGCTCAAGAATGGTTAATACAAGTGGAGAAATAATGTATTTATAGCACTCAAAAAGGACAAAACGATGTCCATCCGGACAAGGGATCTGGATGAGCTAGCCGTTAGAGATGTACAACCTTAAAAAAATTGACCGTTGCTCATCCCGACGTCCGGATGGTGATCCAGACGTCTAGTTGGCAACAATTGCCCACTAGATTGTTTTCTCCATGATAATTTGATCGATGTAGGTTTATTTGAAGAATAGCCTTATCCAATATTTTCAAACACAGTGATTTATAAATTCATTTATTTGATTCTAGAATTGCCCACCGGATTGTTTTCTTCATGAAAATTTGATCGATGTAGGTTTAATTGAAGAATAGCTTTATCCAGTCTTGTCAAAGAGAGTGATTAATAAATTCATTTATTTGATAAAAGTATTTAATCTTATGAAAAGCGATTTTATGCAATTTCTTTTATGTTTTTGAAGAAGTATGATTTTCTTATGCATAAAAGATTTACTTTGAGCTATTAAACATTTCATGACCAAATAGCGAAGCATTTTACCTTGACATATATTTACAAATTAATGTCTCGATATATGTCTTGTTTCTTCATGAGCTCTTTGCTTTCATTGGTTTGCCAAGTTTGTTTACACATGAATTGCCTATTTGCGAGTCTCACGATCTTGATCTTTTGTGCCTTCAGCCTAGATAACATTCAACGATTGCTCTAAAAGACATTTGAATACAATTTGTTAGAATTAAAAGTAATTTTTTTGTGATAATCAAAATCAAGAAGTCAACCATAGATCAACAATTTTTTCCTTTTTGATTATGACAAACAAAATAATTTGCAGTATAGGTAGTGAACAAATTGTTGCAAAACCTTAGCACGTGTTCCCCCTGTCATAGTGCATATAAATATAATGTGTGACTAAGTGTTTTCTATTCCCCCTATCGACATGCATAATTATCCCATTTTTCTTCCCCCTTTTGACATAAGCAAAAAAGGAATAGGGAGCGCAATAAACAACACCACATATGGCACAGCAATTTGAAAGGCATAATATAGCATACCAAAGACAATATAGCAAGAACGTAACACTTCAAAATCATAACACAAGAGTTTAACGTGACAAGTTCTTATACATAAGAAAGCATAGCATAAAGAAAACGGGAAATGAAGCTAGGGTGCCGTAGCGACGGCGGTGGAAATCGAGCATCAAAGGCTGCAAAGAAGGCGTCCTGCCGCTCCTGAAAGGTAATCTGTTGCGCCTGGAGCAATAGACTCCCGAAGCCATCGACTGTGGCAGTGAGAGAATCAATGCGCCTGTGAAGTAGATTGAACTGTTCCTCAATGAAGGAGTGATCAGTGGAGGACGGGGTGCACTTAAAATCATATTTAGATCCAAAACATTCATTAATTTCAAGATTCAACCACCACATATTACTTGATCCATAAATTCATCAAAATCGTATTTTTTATCAAGTCATATTGTTTCATATAAAACCATACATCAAAACAGACAATATCTTTTTATCAAATAGCAAACCATTTAATCCACCAGAGATCAATCGATATTGGGATCGGGAACTGTTGTAGAAGCAAAAATTCAAGAGGACTAAGGTGAGATACTAGGAGTCGAGGATCTAGCATCAGGAGCGGGTGGCCTAGGAAGGTCAAGGTATAAACTAGGAGTTGGGATTTTTTTTTGAAGAAGCACACCTCCAGTAGGATCAACAGAGACTAGGAATTAAGATCAGAAATTCTACGAGGTAGATAGGTCTGGACAGTACTTTAAGTTTGCTTCGATTTATAGTAGATTATTAACTGGTATAGTGCCTGAAGTTTTTACCCAATTTATCTGTAATCATCTTTGGTGTTCTTTACTGTTTTAATTATTGATTGTACTATTCAAACTTAAGATAAATTGACTTGTCTAATCTAACTATCTAGAAATAATTAAAAAGTGACATGTTACTTTTAATTGTATAATTCCGTTCGTTGGGTCTAAATATTCGGAAATTTAAAATTTCAATCCCATTTGGCCAGTCGATCAAGGTTTAAACCTTGTTCAGATACATTGAGTTCACACCAAATTCTATAGTCTCTTGCCATCTCATTGAGTCAACACTTAATTTTGTTTTTACGTAACTAATATGTTCCTTGATTAGTAATGTTTGATTAGTAATCATGAATTCGTACCTTCTAGGAGGTCGAATGATTCTACAAAATTTACACAAAACTGATGTGTACTCAGAAGTCTCTACTTTATTATCAAGAGTATGTCTCTTAGCAGGTGTGAAATTAGACTTAGGTTTATCTACTTGGTCAACTATATATGTGGAGTCTTGAACTCTTTTAAGTTCTATTTTGCTCCAACTGTCCTCTCGTAAAATGAACTCTTTCTCTAGGATGGTGGTATGTCTCGAGACCAAAACTTTCTTCTTAATTGGATTATATAATTGATATCTAATTTTTTCTTTTGGATATTCTACATGTATGCATCTATCGAATTTAGTCTCAAATTTATCCGATTCAGTGCACTTCACATACGTATCACAAACCCAAATTTTAATATGAGACAAGTTGGGCATTTTGCCTTTTCATAAATCATATATAATTTTGCCAACCGCTTTAGATGAGATACGAGTTAGTGCATAGCATGTTGTAATCAGTGTATGACCCCCAAAATAATTTTGGAAGGTTTGCATGACTTGTTATTAATCGTACTATATCTAATAGTGTATGATTTCTCCTTTCAGATACATCATTGTACTGAAATATATACACATGAGTCCACTGCGAAAGAATCTCATTCTCCTTTAGATAATTTGAAATTTCACTTTTAAGACATTATCCACATTGATCAAATCTTAGTGTGAAAATATATTTGCCTAATTAATTCTCTACTTCTAGCTTGAATCCCTTGAATTTTCAGAAGATTCATAATTGAATTTCATCAAATATGTATGACAATTTCTGAGATAGTCATCAATAAATGTGATGAAATAAGAGAAATCTCATTCAACATTAATTGAAATAGGTCCATATACATCACTATGTATTATGTCCAGCAATTTTGCAGCTCGTTCTCCTTTTCCAATAAAAGGGAATGTGGTCATCTTGCCTAATAGGAATGATTCGTATTTGTCAAATGATTCAAAATCACCCCAAATATACATCTCTATATAATTCTGAAATTGTATTTTCATTTATGTAACCAAGTCTGTAATGCTATATATATGTATTATTCAAATTATCATTTTTATATCTTCAATTTCTGTACTTATATACAATACTCAGTATTTAGAATATAAATGTCATTTTGTAATTTACCATAAACATTAAGATCTTATCAAGATAAAAGAAAAAAAAATTGTCCTTAACATTAAAATAATTCATATTCAAATATGAAATATAAATAATGTTCTTGGTAATAGTGTGAGAAGAATAACATTTCTCTAATTTTAATACTAAACCTAAAGGCTATGACAAGAAGTATGTTCCTACAAGTAATGTTGCAACCCTTGCTTATTTTCAACGTGCAGGTCAACTTCTCCCTTTTGCAGTGACCTATTTCTATTTAGTTTCTACATATTTAAACAAATATAAAATTCATATCTGGTATCTAATACCCAAGAAGCTAATGAAATGGACATAAGTCTTGCAATTTCTCTTCTGATGACCTTTCATTCCCCAAGATATCAAGGGTCATGAGACTTCATAATGTCTTTATTTTTTTGATTACCTTAACCATCTTAGATGCTTTCCCAAAACCTCATTTAGACTTCATCTTAGTGCCCTTAGAGCAATTACTTTGATATTGGGCTTAACAGTCTTAAGCATATTTAACAACGCAGTGACTGTGCATTCGAGTTTATTCATGTTAAATTCATAGTAAAATGTAAAAAGCTCTCTATCAGAGATTGTAGAATCAAGTCAATTTTTAGCTCATGTTCCATGACTGAACCCAATTGAGACAACTTCTCACTGCCAAACATCTTTAATACAGGAGTACTAACTGAAGATCCCTCAGTCATTTTTCATTGATATAGTTACTTGGAAGTCTCATATCCACCAACACGTGATTATTCATCATACAACTTTTTCAGATGGAGAAATCATCGTGTTAGCATTTATACCATCATGTTACTTTGTAATTCTGGTGACATAGCTATAGGCATCATACATGCTGCAGTACTATTGTCATCACTATGCTTATTATAATAGCCATTTCTTCCTTGCTGAGTCATCAGTAGATGTCTTTGGAAAGGGCTACTCAAGGAATAACCAAAATTTTCATGCTTGAGAACAATTCCTAGATTGCAGTGCCATTCAAAAAAAATTGGCTTGATTGTTGGCATCTAGTATGCCTCTCAAATACACTCATGATTCAATAAATATAAATGACGAAATTAAAAAAAATGATATATAAAATGCATCAATTAATTTAACATGGTCTTTTTATTAAATTAATCGTGCTTCCACTGTTTAACTTAATTTATGGAATCTATACTTGACTCCTAGTGTACTGGGATCCCATTTGTTATATTAAGACCTTGAGTGTACTCAATAAATCTTAATAAAATATTTGGGTAGATACTATTATCAATTGTATTACCATACAACTCCCAAATCATTAAACTGATAACTCTTTGTTTTCACACATCTTATTTTCACACATCTTATGTGTTAGATTAACTCGTCTCTAAAATTTATCTCCATGAATGTATTTAACAAAAGATAAATTTTAGAAGTCGAACTCATTTGGAAATATCTAATATTTCATAGTGTCAAACATATCCTAATAGATCAGTCCCGAGTGTACTCAACAAGTTGAGATCAATTTAGTACTCTCATTTTTACTATAAGGATGGAAGGCTGATAAGAACGCCGACTTAATATTTTAATGAGGGGTTTTCGTGCAAAAGTCTTGATTATACCCAAAGAATAACGAGGTAGTTGTAACACGATTTTGGGGTGTCAATTCCACAGGGAGATAGTAAAAAATACTTAAAGGATCTGAATGATGAATGTTCTTTTGAATGTGTGAAAATAATTTATTTGTTTGAATGAAAATAAAATCAAAGTTTGAAGTAGTGAAGTGTCAAAATTCCCTCAATTAGATTCTTCATTTAACATCAATGATTTATTCTTGTAACTCAATTAGAGATGCTCAATCTAGTTTCTCTAATAGAAAGAGATGTCATTAAAATCAATTTAATTCAATTAATTCTAAATATTCTTATAACTTAATTAGAAGACATGTCATTAAAATTAGTTTAATTCAATTGTAACTATAAAGATTAACTCCCATGCCACAGCATTCATACTTTCATTTACTATAATAAAATTCAAAAGCAACCATATACTTGAAGCATAAAGTAGTAATGAATCACAACAGTAAAAATAGATAAATAAGACTAAACTTAAACGAGTATTTCAATCATTTAAAATAGAAAGTGTGACTAAATCTATGAAGAATTTAATAAAAGTATAGTCAATTTCAAAATGCCTTATGAGAAGAAGATCTAAACAGTAGAATTGTATAAAATGAAAATCTAATCATATGGATCAAATAATGTTGAAATCACCGAATTCAATTGAGTTCATTCCTAGCTTCACTAAAATGTTTAGTTATCCATGGAATTGTTTGTCATCCCCTGTTATTTTTCTTCCTTGATTGCTCTTCCAAAGTCCGTTATGGTTGTCTTTTCTCGTCCTTTTAAAGTCTCCAGAGGAGTTGAAATTGAATGGGCTAGAAAAGAATCCAAAAAGCAAAAAATTCATTTACTCCGCAACCGGAGCGCGGTGCCGATTACCGGTGCTGTGGCGCTAGCATTCTGCTCATTTCAGCGAAATTCCAATGCCGGCCTAAATCCTTTTTAAGACCCTTCTTCATGAGTTTGATTAGAAATTATCTCAAGGTAAATAGAACAATACTTCAATAACATGAATTAATTCCTACGATTCTTATTCACTTTTGGGCATTTTAGCATATTAATTTGGCGTTTAAAGTATACTTTCGTGCACTTATCACACCACTTGCTTATTGCTAGTCTCTTGCAATTCTATGCAAAACAAGACAATCAATGAATGGTCCACGAGTGAATTACCTAAATAGGCACTGAACTTTAAGCAATGCGTCCAAAGGGTCACTGAACTTTAAAAATTACCCAAATGATCACTGAACTTTGCAAAACGTTTCCACTAGGTCACTGAACTTTAAAAATCATTTAATTCATCACTGAACTTTGCAAAATATTTCTACGAGATCATTGAACTTTGCAAAATGTTGCCCAGGAGATCACTGCATTAGTGACCCATGAGAAACATTTTGCAAAGTTCAGTGATAAATTGAGTGATTTTTAAAGTTCAGTGACCTAATGGAAATGTTTTGCAAAGTTCAATGATTATTTGGGTGATTTTTAAAGTTCAGTGACCCCTTGGACGCATTGCGTAAAGTTCAGTGCTTATTTAGACAATTCACTCAATGGTCCACAATACAATTTAAATAGTCACGTTCCAATTTAACCACAATTCATACCTTTTGAACTCAAACACTATAAGAAGTTAATAGTGTCGTCAATACCAGGATATCAAAAGCACTTACAGAATTTGTAAGTGTGTGTCAAGCCATAGCCATCTTACTGCCAAGCCTAACACATGTAACATCAAGTGTGTCTTAAGCCAAAGGTTCAACTCCATAATTCACGGGTATTAAAGTGTTTAGTGCAAGGGTTCTTTCTAGAGAGCTCACAAAAGATGTACTCTTAAAGACTTGGAGGTTTAAACACTTATGAACAAGCAGCAAGCAACAAGCAAACATTGATTTTATAATAGGAACACTATCAAATGAGAATTCATCCATTCTTTTCACAATCCTACTTGGGATCACAACAGTCAATGCAAAAGGTTGTAATGAGGCTTAGGTTGGGTTCCAAAAAAAGAAGGGCATAAGGATTCTAAGATTTCCATGTACATAGCTAGGTGTCTCATCAAACATTTCAATAGAATACATCCTTTAATCAATGCATCCTTCAACATATCAATCCCCAAAATCAATCTTCTCTTTTTTTTCTTTTCTTTTTTTTTTTTTACCTTTTTTAATATATATTTCCCTTTTTAAAATATACTTTTTCCCTACCTTTTTGGCCGCTTCACTTGAACACTTACCAACTCTTGTCATTTTCCTCAATTGTATATTTCATAAATAAACATTCAATACCTAATACACACTTGGAATAAAAAAGGTGAAAACAATACGTGTATAAGCTATACTCCAATGTAGAGAGGTATGGATAACATAGATGCATGAAGAAAATGTTATATATGTGTATTGTCTCAAAGTGTCTACTAAGATTTGTAATCATTAAAAAGGGTTGGTTTAAAAGGCTCAATTGACAATCCCAAATTAACCTTCATCATTTTCCAAGTAAAATCAATTATCTTACCACAAACCGTATAGTGTTATTCTCAAAAGAAGTCTCCAATTCAAAAAATTAATGAACGTTTATTGCCATCAAACTACCATCTTACCACAAGGTTTGTGTGCATGAAAAGAATTCAATAATTGTCTTGATATCTTGATTCTAATTAACAAAACTAAATTCAAGTGGTATATTCTATAATTTAAGAACATAAACATGCAGCAGACATAGGCTTAAACAACTTTTTTTAGAACCAATCAGCAAAATCAAAGCCACAATTCCATGGTGACTACGAAATTCATAACAAAATCCAAATTAAATCTCTCCCCAACCAAATGTGTCATCAATGTCTACCAAAGGGAAAAAGAAGGGCATCACTTGAATACTAAAGTGAATCAATATGGAGTCTGAAAGATGATTGACCTGAGAAGTGCTCAATTGAAGAATGAAGCAGGAAATGAAAATAAACCTAAAAAACTAATATACAGAAAAGAAAAGAAAAAGACAAACCTTAGTGATGTCAGGGATGGTAAACAGTGTCTGCAGGAGAAATTTCTTCCACTGTAGACACATGTTGCCCATAAACTATCTTGAGGTGCTTCCCATCCACTTTAAATACTTTGTCATCATTAGGATCCTCAATTTCAACTGCCCCATTTTCAAAAACTTGTTTCACCACAAATGGGTAAGTTCACCTAGATCAAAGTTTTACTAAGTGCTTGTGAAGTCTAGAATCGTACAAGTATACTTTCTGATTTGGTTTAAATGTTTTTCTAAGAATGTTTTTATCATGACATACTTTCATTTTTGACTTGTAGATTTTAGAATTCTCATATGTATCATTTCTTAACTCTTCCAACTCAATGAACTAAAATTTCCTAAACTTACCTTCCTTTTCTAGACCAAAGTTAAAATGTTTGATATCCCAATAGGCTCAGTGCTAAAGCCCTACAGGTAAATGGCAAAACTTTCCAAAAGCAAGTCTGTAAGGTGACATGCCAAAGGAAATCTTAAAAGTTGTATGGTAAGCCCAAAGTGCATCATTTAGTCTTAAAGATCAATTTTTATAATTGTGGTTCACCATTTTCTCTAAAACTTGCTTAATTTCCCTATTAACCCATTCTACTTGTCCACTAGTTAGGATGTGATAAACAGTAGAAATCTTATGAACAACTCCATACTTTTTCATTAATGTTTCAAATGAACAGTTGGAAAAGTGCGTGCCTCACTAATAATAGCTCGTGGTTTGACAAAACTAGACAAAACATTTTCTTTAAAAAATTTAACAACTGTTTTATTATCATTGGCCTTGCAAGCTGTTGGCTCTACCTATTTAGACACATAGTCTACTACCACAATGATATATAAGTAACTAAAAGAAGGTGGAAAGGGTCCCATAAAGTCAATTCTCCAACAATCAAATATTTCTATCATTAAATTGGGATTCAAAGGCATGATATTACACGAGGACAAAGCACCAAGCTTTTGGCACCTCTCACAAGATCTACAATAGACAGTAGTATTTTTAAACAAAGTGGACTAGAAAAAACCATTTTCCAGAATTTTTGCTGCAGTGTTTTTCATGGAAAAATGGCCTCCACATGCTTGGGCATGACAAAAACTGAGTATTTTAGGTATCTCCTCATTAGGGACATAATGCCTCAACATCTTATAAGGGCAGTATTTAAATAGAAACGGGTTATCCCAATAAAACTTACATGCCTCAACCATGAACTCTCTCTTATCTTGTGCACTTCACTCTCTTGGAAATTCACATGCCGTCAAATAATTTAAAATGTGAGGAAACCATGGTAGAGAGAAAATAGAAAATAAATGCTCATCTGAAAAGTCATCTCTAATTGGCAAAGGGTTCGTGTTGTCCTTAAAAGTTAGCCTTGACAAATAGTCTGCCACCACATTTCCCATTATTTTTTTCTCTTTGATGGTAAGGTCAAATTCCTGCATCCTTTTGTGTGGGAATGTACTTAAGAGCTGAATAATCTGTGAAAATTCTAATAGGAAAACACAAAGACGATAGCCATTAACTCTTTCTTAGTAGTGGATGAATTCATTTGAGCACTGTTTAAAGTTTTACTAGCGTAGTAAATGATAAAAGCCTTACATTTTCTTTGTTGTCCAAGGACAACACCTACCATATATTCCCTTGCATTACACATAATCTTAAATGGCATGTCCAATCAAGTGGCTGTATTATGGGTGCCGAAGTTAGCTTGCCAATCAGCGTTCAAATGCCTCTTAGCAAGCGGGGGTCTATTCAAAAGTGACATATTTGGTTAGGAAGTTACATAATGGTCTAGATATAGATGAAAAATTCTATATGAACCTCCTGTAGAAGCTCGCAAGGCCAAGAAATGATCTACTATCTTTTACAGTCTTAGGTCTATGCAATTTAGAGATTTATTCAATATTAAATGTATCAACCTTTATCCCTATAGAAGAAATTACATTTCTTAAGACAATTCCTGAATGTACTATGAAATGGCACTTCTACCAATTCAAAACTAACTCCTTTTCCTCACATTAGGTCAAAATATTCTCAAAATTCAGCAAGCATGCATCAAAAGATGTCCCAAAAAACAGTCAAGTCACCAATGAAAACTTCCATGCAATTTTCTACCATGTCACTAAATGTGCTCATCATACATCTTTGAAATGTAGCAGAAGCATTACATAGTCCAAATGACATCTTGCGAAATGTACAAAATCCAAAAGGACAAGTAAATGTGGTATTTTCTTGGTCTTCTAAGGCTATTTCGATTTGGTAATAACCAGAATAGGATGGCCAGCCACTCACTCTAAAATTTGGTCCAAAAAGGGAAGAGGAAAATGGTCATTGTGAGTGGCGGCATTTAACTTCCTATAATCAATGCACATGTGCCATCCCTTCATTGTCTTTGTGGAAACCAAGCACCTACTTCATTCTTTACCACTAACACCTGACTTTTTAAGGACTACTTGTGTAAGACTAACCCAATTACTATCTGTAATTGGGTAAATGATACCTGCATTTAACAATTTTAATACCTCATTTTTCACCACTTCTTTCATCATGGGATTTAACCTACGATGTGGGTCTCTTTTAGGACTTGTTCCCTCATCTAGGCAAATCCCGTGTGAGCAAATTTAAGAACTAATGCCCTTAATGTCAACTATGGCCCAACCTAATGCAAATTTATGCTTAATTGGAATATTTAAAAGCTGCTTACCTTGCAATGCATTCAATTCTGGAGATATAATTACAGGAAAGGTATCACCTTGTCCAAGAAACATGTCTCAGTCCTAAGGGCAGCGGTTTCAACTCTGGTTTGGGACTTTCAATGTTTGATGGTTGATATCCTCCACTCCTTTATCATGTTTCTCATTATCACAACTTGCTGAAATTTTAGAATTTAAAAGAAAAGAGTTCAAGGGGTCAAAATCAGCAGTAGTAGATGCTTCTTCCTAAGTGAGTGCATCAATTATGTATGTTTGATAGCACTCATCATCCTTCCTAAGCTACTTAGTGGTGTGAAAATTGTTAATTTCTAAAGTTATGTTTCCAAAATATAACTTCATTAGACCATTCTTATAATTTATAAGCAGGTAAGAAAGGGTCCACCAAGAATGATAGGTATTTTAGAATTGACATTCACATCAACATTTAATTCTAGAACTAAAAAATCAACAAGGTAGTAAAATTTATCAAGTTGTACCAAAACATCCTCAACTTCTCCTCTTGGTATTATAGTGGACCGATCAATCAATTGTAAAACTACATATATAGGTTTTATCTCACATATGCCTAACATCAAGTAAATAGCATAAGTCATGAGGTCAACACTAGCCCCTAAATAAAAAATGGCTTGTGAAAACTCATGGCTCACAATGATGCACGAAATGGTAGGACAACCAGGGTCCTTATATTTTGGTGGATCATTTGCTCAATCACAACACTCACTTGCTCAGTCAAGAAAACAATTTTCTTAACATGGTGTTTTCTCTTCATAGTACACAAGTCTTTGAAGACTTTAGCATATGTGAGAACTTGTGCAATCACATGCAAGAGAGGTAGATTAATTTTTATTTACTTAAGGTGTTCTAGGATCTTTCAAGGTAGGAATGAGAACTTGAGGGAATGGCACTTTAGCTAGGTTTTCTCCTACATCTTTACTAGGACTGCTCTCTTCAGAATTACTAGTCCTCACTTCCTTAATTTGTTTTCTTCTGAACCTGAGGTTTGAGCCATATGTTGTCCCTTAGAATTTGGTTGAGCCTAAGCTCGAAAATTTTTCACGTTCCACTATAGTTAATGCATTGGTCAATTTAGACATATGATTTTTCATCTCTTTGTTTTACTCAAAAATTTGAGTAAACATAGTCTCAAACTTTTGATTAATGTTACCTTATGCCTCTATAAATGCATGTAAAATATCTTCTAAAGAGTTCCTAGAAGATGTAGGCTAATATAAAGGTTTAGTATAAGCTCTAGATAGCTGGGCAGGTTGATAGTTTTTAGATTTTCAGTTGAAATTGGGGTGATTCCACTACCCATGATTAAGGTATCAGAAAATAGAGCATATGGCTTCTTGTACATACCTAAAACATCATAATGTTCCTCATAAACCCCCATCATCTCAGTTAGAGTGGCATACTCTTGCGCTGGATGATCAATTCCACCACATACACAACAAGGTTCAAGGGACTCAACACGAGCGACAGTATGTGTTAGCTTTGAGTCCTTAGCACGTAAGGTTTCAAATTCTCTAGTAAGGGCTTCTACCTTGGCTCTGAGGCTATCATCCTCCCTAATATGATAAAATACCTGTGCTAGAAGAGTTTCCTACGGGTCGTGAAATGTTAATGTTATTAGAAGCGCAAGATCCAGTCCAAGTGTAAGCTTTTTCAGTGAGGTCATCTAAGTATTCTATGACCTCATCTGGGTCTTTTCGCAAGAACTCAACTTTACACATCATCTCAACAAATTGACATTCTCTTGGTTTCAGTCCTTTATAAAAATAACTCACAATATACTAGCTCTCATAACCACGGTGTGGGGGCAAAGAGCTTGTAATTCTTTGTATCTTTCCCATGCTTGGTATAAGGTCTCTCAATCTTTTTGAGCAAATGAAGAAATTTGATTCTTTAGGGCACTAGTCTTATAATGGGAAAAGTATTTACTGAAAAAAAAGGCTTGAGTCATTTTGCCTCATGTTCCAATCGAACATGATCTCAGTGAATACAACTAGCATTTTGTTCTTTCTTTAAGTGAAATTGGAAAAAATTTAAGCGTGACAGCATCGACTCTACTATGTTGAATGTGGAAGGTTGCAACCACCTCCTCAAACTCTCTAATATGTGTATATGGGTTTTCACTTTCAAATTCATGAAAAAGTGGGAAGAAACTGAATCATTCTTAGTTTAAGGTCCACACGTAGCATATTAGATTGAAAAATAATGCACAATGGTATGAATGTACGTGCGTGTGGAATGAAGATAATCCTGAAGAGTTCTATAGGGAGAAACTTCGTGCTCACATTTTCTTATGGTGTTGGGTGACGTGGTGTTAGTGTCAATAGATGCAGTGTTGAGAATATGTTAGAGAGATATGGATGCATGTTAATCTTGATTATTAATCATATCTTTCATCACACTCTTAAGAAAATATAAGTCAAAAACTATTTTCGTCTTTTGAGCACACATCGGTCAATAATTTCGTTATCAAATTAATTGAATGAAATGTAGATAATAATATTTTACTATCTAAGAGTGATTAATCTCCTATTGATCATTCACAACTTTATATAATTCTTGATATACCCAAATGATATTATATTAGCGATTTTTGGTGGAGCATCATCCAAATCACCAAAGTATGACTGTCTTCATATAAGGCACTGTGATGACCTCAAGTCGAATGACCAATTTCACTATCGAACATTAGAGATTAACCATTGACACTAATATAGTTATCTATGTGGAATCTTCTCATTGGGTTTTCAATGTTTTGTTATAAAATAAAATATTCATGTATTCATTTAAGTTGCACCACGCTTTAACTTGTGAGATCAACTACTTACTTAATAAGTAAGAAATGGTATACGTTATGGTCTATTTGTAATAACGAAATCTGCATCTCGTTATTAGTTACAACCACGGATAACTTAAGATTATGTTATATGTAATTTGTATCTAATAATCATAACTCCTTATAATTAACAAATTATTTTAAATATGTGGATTCTATTATTTAATTCATTAGAATGTTAATTCAATTAAATAATAGATATGTTATAAACAGAATGCATCAATTATATATATATATAAAATGTTTATGTCCAAAATCGATTGAATTTAGGGTATAACACTTACATGTGATTGATGGTAGCAAGCGATAGTGGCAGTAGGGACACTGTTATTGGCGATTATGCTTTTTTTTTTTCCTATTATTTGTCGTTATATCTTTTTGTTCTGTATATTTTGGTTTATTATTGTCTATGCCCAAGAAGTCATAATAGTATTTGGACAAAATTAGCCTTATTAAAGAATCCAAGTGCAGTGCACACTTGCCTTTTAGTGATGAAATTGAAAGACAGCCTATAAAAAGGACCAATTGTGCAATCAAATGTTGAAAAGAGGATGTTATGGTAAAAAATGAAATGATAGGTCATGTTTATTTAGCCCATAAGTTGGTAACCATTTTATGCAAATAAGCTGATGGAAATTGTAGAAAATGATGTTATATTTAGGGTCCGTTTGATTGGTAGGGTGGAAAATGGGTGGAAAGAAAATGAATTTCAGGAAAAGTAATTGTCTAGAACTTGTTTTTCAAGAAATTGTTAAATAAGTGTGTTTCATTGGTATAATTTTTCATCCAAAATTTTTTATCTTTTTGTTCGTGTTTGACTTTATTTTACATGAAAATTGTTAATTAAAGTGATTTTTTTTTTTTACAATTGGTTATGAAATTTGTTATCGTTGTCAAAAAAAAAAAATGATGCCGAAATTGGAATTCATTTTCCCATGGTC